>BJCO01636285.1:0-11220 GCA_018326465.1 Flaveria floridana
ATATATATATATATATATATATATATATATATATATATATATATATATATATATTTGTGTGTGTGTGTATCATGAGTTATAGATGTATACAAATACATGCATACGTAAAATGCATGCATGCATGCATATTAACATACTGTAACTTATATAATTATTTTATAATGTAAAGGTCCATAATTTTGATAATGGTTTATCTATATACACATGCATGCATACATAAATAATACATGCATGCAAAGCATACATACACATAATTTACTCATTAAGCTAATATATACATGTATATACACATGCTTGAATATATATATAAAAATTTAAATAAAGTTACCTTAGTAAATCCTAACAATAATATATTTATATACCATATCAAACCATAATAAACCTCAAATGTTAAATTATCTAACCTAGAGTTTTAGGGTTTTCACATTCTCCCCCCGTAAAAAAAAATTTCGTCCCGAAATTCCTTTGATAGTCATTTTCTTCTTAGTGAGAGAGTTTTGTATCAGGCCTGATCTTTATTTTTGAAATAGATAAGGATATTTTTTCTTGATTTCATCTTCACGTTTTCACGTAAATTCGGGTCCTCCTTTTGAATTCCATTTTACTTTCACTATTGGCATCTTACTTCTTTTCAAACTGTTTACTTCTCTATCAATAATAGCTATTGGTTCTTCTATTTTGATTTCTTGGATTGGAACCCTTAATGTTTCATTTATTAGACACTTCTTTAAACTAGACACATGAAATATGTTGTGTATCTCACTTAGTTCTTGTGGTAAGTCTAACTTGTAAGCTACAGGACCAATTCTCTATATAATCTCAAAAGGGCCAACATATCTAGGGTTTAACTTATTCCTTTTCCCGAATCGGATAATTCCCTTAGATGGTGATACTTTCAGATATACCTTATCCCCTACCTGAAATTTTAAAGGTTTCCTCCTTTTGTCAACATAACTCTTTTGTCTATCACATGTTGCTTTTAATCTGTTCTTAATTTCACAAATCTTATCAGTTGTCTCTTATATAAGTGTTGGACCTGTGAGTTGTCTATCCCCTACCTCATTCCAATATAAAGGTGATCTACACTTTCTTTCATATAAAGCTTCAAACGGAGCTATTCCAATACTAGAGTGATAGCTGTTATTGTATGAAAATTCAATTAATAGTAAATGGGTGTCCCAGTTACCACCAAAATCTATTGCACAAGCTCTTAACATATCTTCTAGTATTTGTATGGTTCTTTCACTTTGTCCGTCTGTTTGTATATGATAAGTTGTACTCATGTTTACTTGAGTTCCTAAGGCTTTTTGTAATGTCTGTCAGAATCTTGAAGAAAACCTACTGTCTCTATCAGATATTATTGATATAGGTATTCCATATCTAGACACAATTTCTTTCATGTAAATTTTTACTAACTTTTCCATTTTATAATCTTCTCTTATTGGTAAGAAGTGAGCTGACTTAGTTAGTCTGTTTACTATAACCCATATTGTGTCATATCCATTTATGTTTCTAGGCAATTTAGTTACAAAATCCATAGTGATCTGATCCCATTTCCATTCTGGAATTTCTGGTTGTTGTAAATATCCTAAAGGTTTATGATATTTAGCTTTAACTCTAGAACAAACATCACATCTTTCTACAAATTCAGCAACAGATCTTTTCATACCGGGCCACCAATTTTGTCTTTTCAAATCCTTGTACATTTTATTATTTCCTGGATGTACTGAATATCTAGATTTGTGTGCTTCCTTTAAGATGATTCTCTTAACATGCCGTTGTTAGGGATCCAAATTCTTTCTTTAAATCTTAAGATTCCATCCTGCCTTGCTTCTATTTGCTTTCTTTACCCCATTACTTCTTTCAGGTCATGTTTTTATTGGTCTTCCTGAATTTGATTTAGTAAATCTGAATGTATCTCTATCCTCATAGCACGAACTCATAATGGCTTGGTTCTTTCTTTTCTACTTAGAGCATCAGCTACTACGTTTGCTTTTCTCGGGTGATATTTGATTTCATAATCATAGTCACTTAATAATTCTACCCATCTCCTTTGTCTCATATTTAACATCTTCTGATCAAATATATGTTGTAAACTCTTATGATCCGTATAAATTATGCACTTATTCCCATACAAGTAATATTTCCGAATTTTTAGTGTAAACATTACTGCTCCTAATTCTAAATCATGTGTAGTATAATTCTTTTCACTACCTCTGAGTTGTCTAGATGCATATGCAATTACTTTGTTCCTTTGTATTAAAACACATCCAAAACCTTGGCGTGATGTATCATAATACATTACAAAATCATCTGTTCCTTCCGGAAGTGTTAGGATAGGAGCACTACATAACTTATTCTTTAAGAGTTCAAATGCCTTGTTTTGTCTTTCTCCCCACACATACTTCCTATCTTTCTGGGTCAATTCTGTCAAAGGTTGAGCTATTCTTGAGCATTTTTCTATAAATCTCCTATAATATCCTGCCAAACCTAAGAATTATCGTACCTCGTTTGGTGTTTTTGGAATTTCCTATTTCTTTACTGCTTCAATCTTTGCTGGGTCAACTTTATTCCCTTTTGGTTAACCATATGTCCTAGAAATTATACTTCCCTTTTCCAAAATTCATATTTTGAAAATTTAGCGTGTAATTGTTCTTTCCGAAGTAATTCTAAAGTTAACCTTAAGTGTTCCTAGTGTTCTTTGTTACTCTTAGAGTAGATTAAAATATCATCTATAAAGACTATGACAAATTTATCTAAATTTGGCTTACAAACCCTATTCATTAAGTCCATGAATACTACAGGAGCATTTGTTAATCCGAATGGCATTACAAGGAACTCATAATGTCCATAACGTGTTCTGAATGCAGTCTTAGGTATATCTTCCTCCTGTACTCTTAACTGATGGTATCCTGATCTTAAGTCTATTTTGAAAAAATAACTAGATCCTTGCAATTGATCAAAAAGATCATAAATCCTTGAGAGAGGATATCTATTATTCATGGTTACCTTATTGAGTTCTCGATAATCAATGCACATTCTGAATGTTCTATCATTCTTTTTAAAAAATAAAACTGGTGCTCCCCAAGGAGATACACTAGGACATATAAACCCTTTATCTAACAATTTCTGAAGTTGACTAATTAATTCCTTCATCTCTGTTGGTACTAAATGATACGGAGATTTGGCTATAGGGGCAGTTCCTGGTACTATCTTAATTTTGAATTCTACCTGACGAGGTGGTGGCAATCCTAGTAGTTCATCAGGAAATACCTCTGGATATTCTTTAACGATAGGAATATCTTCTAAGTTTTTCATGTCTAATTGTGTATCTACAATATGAGCTAGAAACACTAAACATTTCTTTCGCAAGTATTTCTGTGCCTTCTTACTTGAAATTATCTTTACAGTACCCCTAGGCTGTTCACCATATATGGTAAGAATTGTATTATTCTTATATGTAGGGATTTTAATCATTCTTTTTCCGCAAATAATTTCAGCTTGATTCTTACATAATCAATCCATACCCACAACAACATCAAAACCTCCTAATTCAATAGGAATGAAATCAATATTAAAACAGTGATCATCCAAAATCATAGTGCAATTGGGAACTTCACCAGCCTCAATTATTTTTTCATCAGCTAATTCTATCATAAATTTATTTTTCAACTTTTCTGAGGTTAGGTTAAGCAAAGACTTAAACACATGCGAGACAAAACTACGTGTAGCTCCCGTATCAAATAACACAGTTACATGTTGATTATTAATAGGAAATGTACCCATTACTACTTCTGGTTCATGTCGTGCTTCCTCAGCTTGCAATACAAAAGCTCTACCATGCGGGTTGTTTGTGGGAACTTTCTTCTTTAACTCCGGACACTCATTGCGAATGTGATTTTCATTCCCACATTGATAGAAGACTGGTTTAGGATTTGCAGGTCCCTTACAGTCTCGAGATATATGTCCCTTCTTCTTACAATTATAACAAATTGTAATAATGCACTTACCATGATGGTATCTATTACAATTGTTACACCATGGTTGTCCTTCCGTTTGAGGTCTCCTTTCTTGTGCAACTCCTAAGAAATTTCTCACTGGATGTCTGGTTATTCTCTTTTGCTGGTTTCCTCCGGGTCTTTCTCCAAAAGTGTTGCCGTTCCATTTTCTCTTACTTCCCATTCTTGCATTGGTCAGGGAACCTTTTCTGATCATTTCATCCGTTAAACTACCTGCTAGTGCTACTGCCTCATGAAAGGTTTTTGGCATTGCAAATTTGACCATTCCTCTTATTTGAGGTACTAAACCCCAGATGTATCTGCCTATTCTTTTTGGTTCTGGATTTACTAGGTGTGGCACTAACCTAGATAGTTCGTTATACCTATCAGTATATTCCCGGTGTGCCGCATCTTTTATTTCTAATGCCAAGAATTGTACTTCTATTTTCTCTATTTTGTTGTAAGGACAGTATTTTTCAATTACTAGATTCTTAAATTCTTTCCAGCTGTACCCGTTCACCACATGCCTTCCTTTAGTTTGTGCCTCCATTTTCCACCAAGATTGTGCCTCACCCTTTAGAGAATATCAAGCAAACAAGGTTTTGTGATTATTAGCACAGTTGCTAATTTCTAGTATGGATTCCATTTCTTCAAGCCAGCGTAAGGCTTGTATTGCTCCTCCTTTCCTGTCGAATTCCCGTGGCCTGCAAGACATGAAGGTTTTATAAGAACATCCCTTCTTGAGTTGATTTGTAATTTCTTCCTCCGGGTGTTCTTCTGTGTTGGTATTTACTTGTTCCTCATTTTCAGGTGGAACACCTCCAAAGTTAAGGTTTTGCTATAATCGGGCTATTAAAGTAGATATTGTAGCCTCCAATTGTTGATTTACTATCTGGGAAATTCTTTCATTTTTAGTGGTTGTTGTTGCTTCTGGCGGAGCTTCTTCTCCAAGCCTGGTTCTTGGCCTCCCAACACGTGCGTTTCTTCTTATTGATTGAGTAGTACTTTTTGGTGGCATATTTCACAACATTTTAATTATATTTATTATTTTGAAAAGAATAAGTAAAAGTACATGTAAATTCTTATAGTAAACAAATATTATATTGGTCTTAGCATAATAGATGATACTTAGGATATATCACTACTTCCTTATTCTTATAGCATATATTAAGTTTTTTTTTGTTTTTTTCTAGGTTTCTATTTTTCCCAAACCCATTTCCACAGTTTTGTGAGGATGCTGTTGTTTTTCTTTCTTCCTTTCTTGACCTCTATTTTGATTATCTGTACTTCCCGTTGAATTCTCTTAACCATCTTTAGTATCTGGTTGGTTGCCTTTATTTGCCAATCTTCCAACTTTTGTCTTTTATCTTCTTCTTCTTTCGTCTCAGATTTATCAGATTGTATCATTTCAGAACTTAGAGGAAATCTTGATGGGTTTAGACCTCCTGTTTCTTGTATCTCACCAGTCAAAGGTTTCTTGTCATGACGTACTCTTTTTCTAGGAGTATGTATTGTATAACCTCCCATAGTGACTAGTGCACTTCGTACATAAAACTTTGATGAAGTTTGGATCTTGGTCTCAGTTTGTGGGGTTTCTATTTGATTTGATGGTTCTATCTCAGGTGTTGTTTCTCTATGATCTGAATAGTCAGTTTCATTATTGCAACTATTAGTTTTATCAGAACTCATGTTGCAAAATTCTTACAAATTTAACTCAGGTAAGTAACATAGATTTCATAAAAATTTGCATGTATGAATCATGCAGAATTCAAGTTTCATATATTAGACATGAATATGATCACATAAAATCATGAAAGGAGAATAATATCACTTTAATTATTTATTTAACATGTGAGCTTATGGTTATAGTCTACGTATTTACTAACAATACCTAATTCTCTATAACCAATGGCTCTGATACCAACCTGTCATATCCCGGCGAAAGCGTGAAATGCTTGGGTGTGACTCTTTGGCTCAAAACACATTGTTTATAAATAAACACATATAAAAGCATATTATGACATAAAACATAACATAATATATTATAGTCCATCCTTAGGTTACATAAATATTACAAAATTTGTCTAATACGAGACTATTACATGTAACCTAATAAAAATATCTTTAACTGCTTCATATTTCTTCAGTAATAGTGAATATGTGCATCCACCATTATACTAGGCTCAAATATGTTAACAGTTATTTTTACACATGTCTTTCCAATCACTTCGCCCCAACCGTTGTACACATCGAATGAGAACATAACCAGACATATTGATTCATAACTGTCACAAATACAAATCAAAAAATCAGATAATATAGCATCACAACATTCATCTTGTTGGTGCAGGAAATATTTTTCCTAAGGAGCGCTGCCTATATTATCAGACGGTTGCTCATCCGAATTAATGGTTGTTACTTACGGCAATATGACAGTTTAATCTCAAAAAGTTTTATTTATTTGCATCCATTACAAAAAGCAGTATGCGTTTTCACCCCAAAATTCATAATATAAAAATGGGGCTATGAGTCTCACCTTAATTCCAGCGATAACCTATAAAATTAATTATAAGATAGAAATAGATTTCTTTAATATTTTCAGCACTTCAGTCAAAATTTTAAAACAGTATTCTACACTCTCGACCAGCCTATCTTGTGGTAGTCTATTGGGTTATATTTAACATCCACCATAACCCATCACCAAAATAATCCTTGCACCAGGAGTCCTACACCACCATCAACTTAACAACCGTTAGTAGTCAGGGTGGTTATGTTATTTACCGTTGATAGTTCTGTTAGTTAGTTATTTAACTGTTAGATAGTAAGGGTATATACCCTATGATTTCTAACGTTTGATTAGCGTGTATGAAAGTTCCTCTTTCGTATGATCCATTCTTGCATATCTATGTGTTTGTGTGCAATGTATGATTTGTGTTGCAAGAACCGATTGGTGATCTTTGATAGATCTAATATGTGAATAAATATAGATGTTAAGAATTCATATCTTTCCCCATCTTTAGGTGTTTTTGTTACAAATTCATCTTTATCCATACCTAATTGTGATTAATCTAGATTTTATAGTTTTGGATGGTTGCTTGATGATTTAAAAAGAAAAAGACAAGAAATGCATGAAGATTTTGGAAGTTTAGATGATGTTATGGTCATGACTGATATTTTCCTGTGTATTATGGTCATGACTAATTTAGTCATATCCATAACACGCATCAGGCCCCCTTTTAAGTCATTCTTCTTCATCTAAGAAGTAACTCTTACGAGTCATAACTTAGTTAACAACATCATGTCATCAAACCCGTACATTATATCCAATAGAAGCATGTATCAAGCAAGAAATTCAGAAACTAAATTGATTAGAGAGAAAGCAAGCAAGTAAAACCATAGAGGAAAGCAAGTATAATGCAACATGTGAACAAGGGAACATATCACTTTAATGTCCTAACATGTGAACAAGGGAACATATCACTTTAATGTCCCAAACTGAGTGAAACTACACCTCTTAGGCATTATAAATGAAAACAAATCTTGAAGGCTTATTTGTTTGAGAAACAATTAATACTAACGAAGATGTCAATGAAAAAAGTGCATTCAACCAAGACAATTAATCTTCTAAACACTACCGTAAGATATCTTAATGCAAGTTGCGCAATGTGAGAAAAAAAAGTTTGAAAATTAATCAAAATTCGATATCTTGGAGCAGACCTAGTTCAAAAGGCATGCCTATAAACCTTAAAAACCTAGATAGAGACATTAAAGATGAAAGAAAATGAAATAGTAAGTAATTTTACAAGCTAAGTTAAGCGGCATAAGAGTCATATTCAAAAGTTTTGGCACTTTTCTTAAAAAATGATAATTGTAAGGAAGTTACTTAACTCGGTTCCTAAGAAGTTTCTAACTATCGTGACATCAATCGAGCAGTAGTCAGATATAGACAAAATGCAAATTGAGGAAGCAGTAGAAAGAATAACCGTATTTGAAGAATGCCTTAAAAGTCAAGACGAAGTAGAATGTATTCATCAAACTAAACTCCTAATGGCAAGTGCAAGTAATCAACCTAAAAGTTAGCATGCAAAAGGCCGTGGTGATCAAGATCATGGAAGGAACTTTAATAAACAACGCCGAGGAAGTACAAGTCAAGGTAACAAAGACAAAATAAGTTTAGGTGTTTTGAATGTGGAAAACACAGTCACTTTGCAAATGAATGCACAAAGTGGAAGGATAAGAAGAAGAAAATGAATGAACAAGAATATCTACTTGTTTATGATGAAGAACCAACTTTATTATGAGAAGGAATGTTAAATTTAGGGGGGAGATAATTGGGTTAAATTTAACATCCACCATCACCCATCACCGGCCCAATCCTTGAATTGCCATCAACTTAACGACCATTAGTAGTTAGGTTGTTATGTTAGTTACCGTTAACAGTTATATTAGTTAGTTATTAAACTATCATATTGAGAGGGTATATATACCCATGTTGTTTGAATTTGATGGGTGTGTATACAAGTTCCTCTTCTGTATGTTTCTTTCTCTGCATATCTATGTGTGTGTGCGCAGTGTGTGATTTGTGTTACTATAACTGATTGGTGATCTGTAACAGATCCCTCATATTAGTTTGCATGATCAGCAGGCTAACCAATTTATATTTTTATTAGTATAGATATCATCCATCAATTAATTATGGGATAAAAATATTTTAAAAAGTATCTCCTTTTTAATGAAGTAGTAGTGGCATATGTGTCGTGAACGTGGGTTGTACCTTTTGTCCTAAGCCATTGGAGATATGCTCATTTCATCTTTTTGCAGCAATCATATGAGAGCAAACATGTTCTTGGTGCAAAGTACAAGTAACCTCATGCTCACTATAAGGCCCCGTTCCCGGGACGCTTACAGCTGGTCGATCATCGCACATAAAACATACATTCTCATTTATCTTAAATAAACATTGCAGCAGAAACATTCAAAAATGACATTTCATTTCATTATTAAGGCTTTTGCAAAATAATACATCGTTAATCAGTTACAAAATACATTGTTGCATTACATCACAAAAGCATTATATTAATGGATGCCATCCAAAAGAGCTGAGTAGCCGCCCCGTGCCATCCTCAGCAACCATTACCTGCCAACTGGAAACACATCAAAGTCAGCATTGTTGAGTGAGTTCTAGTTTTAAATAAAATATACTTTTCTTTCGTTAAAACCGTTCTTTACTTTCTTTCAAATCATACTACACTTTCGTACATGATCATACATCATACGTACACATAGATAATATCATTATTATCTTTCATTACGTTCGTTAGCCTTTGTTCATTCAACGTCCATCATTATCAATCATTTCTCATATAGATCTCGTCATGCTTTACCCTCCTCATGGCACACAGCCACGATTACTGAGGTCGAATGACAAGGATCCCGTTTCGTTCTTTATTACGGTATTTCATTAACGTTCAATTCATACATTCGTTCATTTCATTCGATGACATGTACATTTCCCCGAACATTGTGCACGAAGCGGGTAACTGAGCCTGAGGTCTTTCATAGACCTCGAACATTAGGTACGGAGCTGGCTCCAGTACCTAGGGTAAGTACATTCACCACTTATCTTTTCTCTTTCATTTTGGATCAATGCCATATGTTATACCTTGAACATTGTGCATGAAGCGGGTAACTGGGCCTGAGGTCTTTCATAGACCTCGAACATTGTGCATGAAGCTGACTCTAGCACCTAGGGTAAGAGGCAAGGATCCCATACGTATGATCAATCACAAAGATTGGACCCCAGTGTACATCCTTCGGGGTAGCTAACCCGCACACCGTTGAGCTAACACCTTCATTGGGTGTGCACCTCCGTACAGTTGCTTGCAAGCCTTTCTTACATTCATTCATTCATTAATGCATTCATTCATTCATCATGTTCCTCTTTCATTATGCTACATAATACTTTCATTTCATTCATTAACATAACATGTAAAGCCACGGAAAAGATAAACATACATCATAATAAGGAACATCAACATTCACAGTAGCATCATCATATAGGGCATCATAATACATACATAGCATACATCATGCATAAACATGCAACATCATAATGCCCAACATACCCTCTAAGATCCCAACAATCATCTTACTTGAACTTACGGGAACTTCCATATCAAAACTTACATCTGCACTTTCCCTCGAAAGTCAGAAATTAAACTACGCTTTTCCTCGGGTACACCAGTCCTATTTGGGCGTATGGGCACCCTTCAGTCGCATGTCCTCCAGGCGACTGAACATCATGCGAATGGACCAATACGGATGAACGCCTATGCGGATGAACACCCTAATCGTGCTAATGGACCTCATGAAGATGAACACCAATGCGGATGAGCACTTATGCGAATGGGCTCTCAGTCGCATGACTCCCTATGCGATTGGCTCCCCAATCGTGCGAATAAACCTCAATCGTGCGAATAAACCTCAATCGTGCGAATGAACCTCAATCGTGCGAATGAACCTTAATCGCACCCCATTCGGCCGTATGACCTCCATTCAGTCGCCTAGCCCTAGCTGATGCATAATGCAGTTCATCCCGAACCCAATCTACCATTTTCGACCTCCAAGCTCATCCAAACCCATTCTAAGCCCAAATCAACCATCCTAAACCTTAGGAATGCATACCACAACACCATTCAAGCATACACAATCCCGGAAACAAACTCTAAACGCATCACATGCAAACACATACAAATGTGTCAAACACGCACACATACAACACGGGTTTTAAGATGTGTTCCAGCCCCAAAATTGACCAAAAACGTGTAAAAGAGGGGTCCTAGAACTCACACAAACAATCCCATCTAGTAGAGCTTCGATTTGACCCGCTACACGATGATTTTGCTCTCTTGAATCCACCCGAACCAACCTTTCTCCCTTTTCTCTCTTCTCCTCTTTTTGGCTGAGTTTTGCAAGAATGGGGAGGGTGTGGGCTGCCCTCCCCCTTTTATACCCCGACTCATCCAAATTTCTTCCTGTTTTGGCAAGTTTGGTCCCTCGACTTTGGACTTTATTTCTTTTCTTCTTTCGTCGGCTTCAAAGAAAATATCCGGGCGTTACAAGTCCACCCCCTTTATATAGGTTTCGTCCCCAAAACCTGTTATTCCTCGAACAAACGTGGGTAATGATGTCTCATTTCTTCTTCGGTCTCCCACATTGACTC
>BJCO01636286.1:0-10509 GCA_018326465.1 Flaveria floridana
ATCAACAAACCCAAGAACATAAGGATCTTTAATATGTGTTTGAACTAGCTATCTATAAGAAATAACAACCTAAAACATAACATACAAACTACCTCTTTGTATGCTGTCAAAACGTGGCTGAAAACTTCATCCAAAGCTGCTGAAAAACGTGGACAAAAGTGAAGATGCAGCTTCCATTGAATGACCAAGACATCAAGTATAGATGTCCTCAAGCATCCATACCCACAAGCCTTAAGCAAGCACCCATGTTGCTAGGATTTAGACACCAAAATGAAACCAAGAGTGAGCTGAAATCGATTTTCAGCAGTGCATATCTCGATTTTCCGCCTTCATATCTTCAACAAGCTTGAGAGAAATGTGTTCTTGGTTCTTGCATGTGTGAGAGAGAATGAGAGATAGAGTGTATGACTAGTTCTTGGAGAATGGTTGATTAAAAAAAACAAAAGGAATGCCTCCCCATAAGGGGCGGCCGAAAGTTCAAGGAGAGGGGTTTTCCCCCCAAAAACCAATCTCCAATTTTTTATTAACTAGTTGTTTTTATTAGTTATATAGTTAACCCTTTTAATTATATAACTCATACACACTATTATTATTTAATGTTATTTAACTAAATTAAACAACATTTCAAATAACATTCATGAACAAAATATCCTTATAAGTTGTTCAATCTCATATGCAACTTATTTAGAATTCCCATTTTCTAAATTCGTGTAATTATTTAATTGCATGATCATATCATCAATTAAATAATAATTGGTGTTTGCTAAGCTTGTTATTGGGTATGACCCGACTTGGATCATGATGTACGAGATGCTATATGGTAGAAGGTGTAGGACACCCGTATGTTGGGGTGATATTGGACAGAAAGTGTTAGGAAGCCTTGAGGTGATCGAGGCTACCACTAAGAAGTTAGAAAGGATCAAAGCCTTTATGATGGAAGCAAAAGATAGACAAAAGTCATATGCCGACAAGAGGATAAGACCGATTGAATTGAAGGTGGCCGACCGAGTTATGTTGAAGGTCTTACCTTGGAAGGGAATCATCCGGTTATGGAAGCGAGGTAAGCTGAGCTCGATGTACATAGGACCTTTCCAAATCATTACACGGGTAGGAGAGGTGGCCTATCGGTTCGAATTGCGTGATGAGTTAAGTGGAATACATCTGACATTCCATGTATCTTATCTAAGGAAATGTTTAGCTGATGATGATATGATTGTACCACTGAATGATATCGAAGTGGACGAACGGCTCCATTACATAGAGCAACAAGTAGCAATCATTGATCGAAAAGAAAAGTGGCTGAGGAATAAAGTGATTCCACGGGTGCATGTGCAGTGGAAACACCGAAAGGGTTCAGCGTCTACATGGGAGACTGAAGAAGAGATGAGAGCACATTACCCACAGTTATTCAAAGAGTGACTTGTTTCGGGGACGAAACATATTTAAGGGGGGTGAACTTGTAACACCTGGAAATCTTGTCAAAAATAAAAGAAAGAAAATAAAATAGGAAAAAGAAAAGAAAATTATCTTGAAAGAAAATGAGAAGTAGCAAAAGTTGAGGGGGCTTTGTGTAAAAAGTACAAAACTTAATATCTAATTATTTCTTTAACTATGGCTGCCCATACCCACCTACATGTTCTATATTTGTCAACCGAATTAGAAGAAGGAGAAGAAAAACTGAGTCCTTTGGGTTTCGAGAGAGAAAGAGGCTGATTCTTAACTAAGGTAAGCATTTGTGCATAATTGGCTCGGTTTTGTTTGAGTTTTGACTAGGGAACCAAGAATATGTTTTCTTATGTGTGTATGTATGTTCGGGTTGTGTGTTTTTAAAATGACTAGGTGCTAGAAACTTTTAAGAAGTTAACGATGAAGAGTTTGAGCTTTGGAAGCAGTTAAGGTGAGTTCTAGGCCCTTCTTTTACATGCATTAAAATGTTTTTAGGGCTGAAAATGTGTCTACATAGTTTTAAAATTAATATGTATGTAACCGTATGTGTTTATGCATGAGAAATGATGTTTAAATGTTGTTTATGCAATATGCATGCTTAGAATGATTTTAATAACCTTAGAATAAGATTATATAAATGTTTTGGATAGAAAAATATGTTAGAAACATGTCAAGCAGGTTACTCATGCGCCAATATAAGGCTCATGCGCCTAAATTTGCCTTAGAAAGATTTTAGTTTTGACCATGCACCCAAACAGGGCCCATGTGCCCACTATTTTACCTTAGAAAATGTTTAAGTACGGACATGCGCCCAAACAGGGCCCATGCGCCTGAAAATGTGCCTTAGAAAGTTAAGTATAGGATGATGCGCCCTAATAGTGCCCATGCGCCTGAATAATTCATGCGCCTGAATAGTTCATGCGTCCAAGACTTAGTAGGAAAAAGTATTAAGTGTAAGCCATGCGCCTGAATAGTGCTGATGCGCCTAAGCAGGGCTCATGCGCCTGCATAGTGCTCATGCACCCAAAACACTTAGAAATTTTCTAAAGTTTTAAAGAAAAACAGAATGATTAAGGTTTGACCGTGGTTTGACTTTAGGGCTTTAATTGTTATTATTATGCATGATTATGAGCTGTTCTTATGCTCCATATTAACTATTATTGTGTGACTTTACGTGGTGTGTTTATGATCGTATACATAAAGTATTATCATTAATACAAGTGAAAGATTAATGATA
This sequence comes from Flaveria floridana, assembly GCA_018326465.1. Lineage (NCBI taxonomy): Eukaryota > Viridiplantae > Streptophyta > Magnoliopsida > Asterales > Asteraceae > Flaveria > Flaveria floridana. Next base: position 2,684 of record BJCO01636286.1, read on the forward strand.
AAGAAAATTGGAACATAAAGGAATGAATGAAGGTCTTGCAAGCAAATGAATAGGAGGTGCACGACCTTGTTGTCGTTAGCTAAACTGTATGCGGTTTAGCTAACCCAAAGGATGCATGTAGGGTCAGTCATTGAGACTGACTGGGACCCTTGGAGCATATCCTAGGTGACTGGGTTAGCTTAGTACACAATGTTCGTGGTCAACTTATAACCACATGCCCAACATCAGCTTCGTGCACAATGTTTGGGGTATTGCACATTGGTCCGTAAGAAAGTGAAAGATAATGATAAAAGTAAGAATTGAATGATTGCGTACAGTAATGAATGAAAGAAAGTATTATCTTGATGTATGTATGATGTGTTATCGCATACCAAATTAAAGGAGATATTTTACAACAAAGGATATTTTCATATATCTATACAAGGTATTTTTATACTTTTAAAACTAGAACTCACTCAGCGACGCTGACATTTATACATTTTTAGTTGGCAGTTAAATATTGCTGAGGATGGCATGAGGGTGAAGCTGCTCGGCGGCAAGATTGACATCCATTCATGTTTTGATATTGTTGTTTTGTAATGCATTCAAACAATCTTTTGTAACTAGTGAACAACGATGTATTGCTTAACAACAGTAATTATAAATGAAATGAATGGGCTTTTATTAACGTAATTCCACTATTTTGTTTTATGAAATGTATATTATTATGTATATTTAGTGCTATTAATGACCAACTGTGAGGTTCCTAGGAACAGGGCCTTACACAAGGCTGGTACCAGACCAGGTGACACCCGTATCATGAAAGATCAAGAGGTACATCGAAGGTCTGCCAGCAGATATTCACAGACACTTGATCCCCGCTCGACCAGGTATGTTGAGGTCAGTGGTCAATCTAGCGAGGAGACTATATGATGAGAGGGAAAAGGTGACAGTGGTGGAGGTCAGCAAGAAAGGTGGTGGTGATGAAAATTGGAACGGGAAATAATTTGGCGATGGTTGTTTCACTTCCAAAAAAAATAAGGCAAGGGTGGAGGACTGGAAAGTGGTGACGGCAGGTACAGTGACGAGGATGTGTAGTAAGTCTGGAAGGAGCATGCAGGAGAATGTAGGTGGGGGTCAAACTTCTGTTTCAAGTGCGGGAAGGAAGGGCATATGGAAAAGGATTTGGGGTGATGAAGTACTATAATTATGGGGAGACAGGTCATATGAGAAGTGACTACAAGAAGCCGAGGGCTAAGAACTCTGGGGCAAAGAAAGAGACTGGGAAGGAGAAGGAGGGGCAGAGGGCTAAAGCCAGGGCATTCAACATGACCACGGAGGAGGCTAGGGTGGATCCTGACATTGTGTCAGGTATATTCCTAGTGAACCGAACCTGTGCCTCTGTGCTTTTTGATTCTGGTGCTAGTAGGAGTTTCATTTCTGTTGCCTTCTGCGATAACTTGCCCGCTACGAGTAGAAAGATTGATGAGCCCTTCGATGTAGAAACATTCATTGGTAAGTCTACTAGGATTTTTGACATTGTAAAGGAGTATGAAATAGAGTTGGAAGGTCATAGGTTCATTGCTAGGTTATTGGTGATACCTTTTGGTGGATTTGATGTAGTCCTAGGGATGGATTGTCGTGTGTCAAAGGAAGATGGTTTGATTGGTTGCGCCCGACGGGAGTGTGGTGATGATCTACGGCGATTGGATTTGCACGATCTTAAAAGTAATTTTGATGGTGGTGCTAGAGAAGTGTATGAGGCGTGAATGTGGTGCCTATCTGGCCTACATGAAGGACGTGGACATGACATTGCCACGTCTGTTAGTCGTAGCGGTTGTGTGTAAATTACAAGACGTGTTCCCCAAGGATCAATCAGGTGTGCCACCTGACCATGAGATTGAGTTCCAAATCGATCTGATACCTCGTGCCCAACTTGTTGCTAAGGAGCCGTATCATTTGGCTCAATCGGAGATAAAGGAACTGATGACTCGGTTGCAAAAGCTTGTAGACAAGGGGTTTATTTGACCGAGTATCTCTCCATGGGGTGCTCCGGTTCTGTTTATGAAGAAGGATAGTAGTATGAGGATGTGCATTGACTACCGTGAGCTGAACAAGTTAACGGTGAAGAATTGGTAACCATTATAGGGGATTAACAACTTGTTTCCTCAGCATCGAGGTTCCAGTTGGTTCTCGAGAATAGACCTCCAATCTGGTTATCATCAATTGAAGGTGAAGGAGCATGATATTCCAAAGACAGCTTTTCGTACGTGTTATGGACACTACAAATTTCGCATGATGTCTTTTGGTTTAACCAACACACCCCCTACTTTTATGAACACAATGAATCGGGTGAGTCGGCCAATGTTGGATAAATCAGTGATTGTATTTACCGATGATATTCTAATTTATTCGACTAGGGAGGAGGGACATGTCGGTCATATCCGCGAGGTGCTAGAAACACTTAGAAGGGCGACATTGTATGCCAAGTTCTCTAGCAGTCTGGTTACGCAAAGTTCACTTTCTTGGTCACGTAGTGAATCCCAAAGGGATTATGGTAGACTCAGCAAAAGTGGAGACAAAGATGCAATGGAAGTCTCCAAAGACGCGATCCGAGATTCCTAGCTTCCTGGGTCTGGTGGGTTATTACAGGAGATTTATCAAAGACTTCTACAAGATAGCTTCTCTGTTGACTAAGTTAACCCGTAAAGATGTGAAGTTCGTATGGGGTCAATAACAAGAGAATACTTTCGAAGAGTTGAAGACGAGGTTGACTAAAGCTCCTATCTTGATGTTACTCGAAGGAAGCAAAGGCTTGGTGGGCTTTTTGGATGCTTCTTATTCAGGATTGGGTTGCGTGTTGATACGATGGGGAATGGTTATAGACTATGTGTCCTGACAGTTGAAGACCCATAAGGCTAAATACCTTACTCATGATTTGGAGCTAACGGCTATGGTCTTCGCGTTGAAGATTTAGAGGCACTACTTGTACGGGATGAAATGTACCATCTTCACCGACCATAAGAACTTGAGGTAGTTCTTCGTGCAAAAGGATTTGAACATGAGCTAAACGAGATGGTTGAAGTATAAAGGATTATGATTGTGACGACCAATACCATCCGGGCAAGACCAACGTTGTGGCTGATGCCCTTAGCTGAAAGGAGAGACCCGAGCAGATTCGAGTGAAGGCTTATTAGTTGGTTATGACCGTTAATGTCATAAAACAGGTCAAAGAGTTTAAGGAAGAAGCGCTAAAACAAGATTGGATTAATTCTGAGCGTATGAATGGTCTAATCATAGGATTGGGTGAGAACACTCCCGGTGTTAGAACCAAATCTGGACGGATGTGGATACCTCGTTATAGGGATCTAAGAGGAAAGATTATGGATGAGGCTCATAAGACTCAATAGTCGATTCATCCCGGTGCCACGAAGATGTATCAGGATATGAAGAAAGATTATTGGTAGCCCGGAATGAAGTGCGATGTAGCCGAGCATGTGAGCAAGTGCCTTACTTGTTTATAAGTGAATACAAAGCATCAGAAGCCATACGGGAAGATCCAACCCTTGGATATACCCAAGTGGAAGTGGGAGCACATTACCATAGACTTCATTACGAAGTTTCCACACACGGCAAGGGGCTACAATGTCGTATGGGTAATAGTCGACCGTTTGATGAAGAGTGCTTACTTTCTGCCAATCCGTGAAACATACTCATCTGAGAGATTAGCATATCTGTTTATCAAAGAGATTGTAACTCGTCATGGCGTACCGGTGTCTATTGTGTCTTACCATGACACTCGGTTTACATCAAGTTTTTAAGAAGTTTTATGATGCGATGGGGACGAGGTTACATATTAGTATAGCTTACCATCCTCAGATAGATGGTCAGTCAGATAGAACCATTTAGACACTAGTGGATACGCTTCGGGCATGCATCATTGATTTTGGTGGGAGTTGGGACGAACACATACCGTTAGCCGAGTTCTCGTATAACAACAGTTATCATGCCAGCATTTGTATGCCTCGTTATGAGATTCTATACGGTATAAGGTGTAGGACGCCTGTGTGTTGAGGGGATATCAGGCAGAAGGAGTTGGGAAGCCTTAAGGCATATATCAAGCCTTTATGAAGGCAGCGAAGGATAGACAAAAGTCGTACGCCGACAAGATGCGTAGACCGATTGAATTCAAGGTGGATGATAGAGTTCTGTTGAAAGTCTTACCTTTGAAAGAGATTATCCGGTTCATGAAGTGAGGGAAGTTGAGCCCGAGGTATATTGGGCCCTTCCAAATCGTTGCCCGAGTAGGGGAGGTAGCCTATCGATTGGAGCTACCTGATGTGTTAAGTGGAATTCACTCGACGTTCCATGTATCTCATCTGAGAAAGTACTTAGCCAATGAGGATATGATTGTGCCACTTGGGGATATCGAGGCTGACGAACGGCTAAATTATGTGGAGCAAAATGTGGCCATTATTGACAGGAAAGAGAAGAGGTTAAGGAATAAAATTGTTCCACTTGTGCGAGTACAATGGAAACACACGAAGGGGTTCCAGTCCACTCGGGAAACCAAGGAAGAGATGAGGCAACATTACCCTCATCTGTTTGATGACTGATTTGTTTCGAGGACGAAACCTAAATAAGGGGGGTGGACTTGTAACGCCCCGAAATTTCAATTGAAAGAAGACAGACCGAAGTTTACACATGAAATGAACTTCTCGTGCGAAAAGAGATGAAGCAGGTAAAGTTCTCGCGTGAAAATAACTTTTTGTAAGAGAAGTACAAATGGGTATAAATAGCTACGAGCACCCATGCCTGACCCATACCCACGCGAAAAGTGCTGCTGCTAGAGAGAAAAAACGGTTGTTTAGAGAGAGAAAGCGCAGAATTGGGGTGTTAAAGGTATGTAACTTGTGTAGTAACTCGTATGATGTACTAAGGAACGATTATTGATAAATACAACGCATGGTTATGTGGTTTTCGTTCTGTAAAAGCTTGGGGAAGGTCGTGTTTGTGCTACAACTTCACAAGGTGAGTTTCTAGTCCCGTTTTTATTACATTTATATATACCATCGCCATTCATCTCTAAGAGCTTCTCCATTCCTGTTAACGCTTCCTCTGCTAAATTCTCTTCCTTTAATGCTTCACCTTGAGCTTCTTTCAGCCTTGCGATAAGGTCAGTGTACACACTCATCCTTAAGGCACGAACGCGAAGGGGTTTTTCTCTTTCTTTCCTGCTCAAGGCATCCACCACTACATTGGCTTTACCGGGATGGTAACGGATTTCGCATTCATAATCGTTTAACAACTCGACCCATCTTTTCTAGCGCATGTTCAGCCTCTTCTGGTCCAAAATGTGTTGCAAACTTTGATGGTCAGTGTAGATGATGCACTTCATTTAATAGAGGTAGTGCCTCCACATTTTGAGAGCAAACACCACGGCACCCAATTCCAGTTCGTGCGTTGTATAGTTCTTCTCATGAACGTTCATTAGTCTTGATGCATAAGCAATTACCTTGTTGCGCTGCATTAGTACGCATCCTAATCCTTGACGCGAGGCGTCACAATAGACTACGAATTCTTCGACTCCTTCTGGGAGGGTGAGGATAGGTGCACTACATAATTTTTCCTTGAGTGTTTTGGAATGCTTCATCTTTCTCTCATTCCCACACAAAAGCTGTATTCTTCTTAATCAAAGCAGTCAACAGTTACACAATGCAAGAAGTCCTTTATAAACCGTGGGTAGTACCCAGCCAATCCAAGGAATTGCCTTATCTTAGTGGGAGCTTCAGGAATTTTCCAGTTCTTTATTGCCTCAATCTTGGAAGGGTCGACTTGAAACCCATTCACATTTACCACATGCTCTAAAAATTGGATCACTCGCATCTAGATTTCAGATTTAGAGAACTTGGCATGCAGTCGCTTATTCTTTAGTAACTCAAGAATCAGTCTGAGGTGTTTCTCGTGCTCTTCCTTGCTACGGGAGTAGACTAGATGTCGTCGATGAACATGATTACAAACTTGTCAAGATATGGGCGACATACACGTTTCATGAGATCCATGAACGCTGCTGGTGCATTAGTAAGTCCAAAGGGCATGACTAGATACTCATAATGTCCATATCTAGTTCGAAAGGCTGTTTTAGGTATGTCTTCTTCTCTTATCTTAAGCGGATGGTACCCAGGCCTTACATCTATTTTGGAGAAATAACTTGTTCCTTGTAGTTGATCGAATAGGTCATCTATTCTCGGAAGAGGGTATCAGTTCTTTATTGTCAGCTTGTTCAGTTCCCTGTAATCAATGAACATACGTAGGGTTCCATCCTTCTTTTTCACAAATAGCACCGGGGCACCCGGTGTAGAAACACTTGTATGTATGAATCCCTTGTCAAGTAGTTCTTGAATTTGCAACATTAGTTCCTTCATCTTAGGATGGGTGAGTCGGTAGGGTGCCTTGGCCACTGGTGCAGCACCAGGCAATCGATCTATCTGGAACTCAACTTGTAAATTCGGGGGAAGTCCCGGTAAGTCTTCAGGAAACACTTCCGGATATTCAGAAACCACTAAATATCTTCAATCTCCTTCTCCTCTTTAGCATTCATCACATAGATTATGAAAGTTGGGCTTCCCTTCATAAGACTCTTGGTAGCTTTGAAATGGGATATCATAGTGTATAGCGTGTTACTTCTTTCTCCATGGACCACTAACACCTTCCCGTCGCTCAAAGGTTTCTTAAGTAGGCGTTCATCACATATGATTTTGACTCTATGCCTAGCCAGCCAGTCCATACCAACAACCACATCAAATCCTCCTAGTTTAATAGGAATTCGGTTTATCTTAAATGTACTTCCTTCTAGATTCATTAAGCAATCTTTGATGACTTTGTTAGTTTATAAGATGTTACCGTCAGCTAATTCTACAGCAAACGTATCAGTCAAGATGCATGCACTCATGTCAATCAAAGGCCTAAAAGTAATAGAGACAAAACTAGCAGTTGCTCCAGTATCAAATAGAATGGTAGCAGGATGGTTGTTTATAAGGAACGTACCGTTAACCACATCGGGCTTCTTACAGGCGCCAGCTGGATCCATCACAAATGCTCTCCCCTTAGGCTTGTTGGGCCTGTTATCTTTATCTCTCCCCAGCTTAGGACACTTATTCCTCATGTGCTCTGGATCCCCACACTCATAGCATTGTTTACCAGGCGCATATGTACAGTCTTTAATTAGATGGCCTGATCTCTTGCTTCGAAAACAAGGCATGGGGTTTCACTCCCTTTGATGATGAATTTTGCATTTGCTACAGAAGGGGCTTGTGTCTAGATACAATCTCCTAGCCTTTGTACCATCATTATTTCTTCTCGCCATTTCACTAGAACTTTTGCTTGAACTGCCACTGCTACCGACCATCTTCCTGCCCTCAAACCACTTCCGTTTCTCTTCCACCGCCTTCTTTTTATACTTGTTTTTCCCGTGTTCAGTCCAACCAACTCTAACTAGGTCATCGGTTAGACTACTGGTAAATTTGACTGCAGCTTGTAGGGTAGTAGGCTGGGAAGATCGAACCATGCCTCTAACCCTAGGGTGTAATCCCTAGATGAAACAGGCTACACCCTTGGATTCTGGCATCACCAAGTGTGGTACAGTCAGGACAATTCCAGGAATCGGTTGATGTATTCGGTGTAGTTTGGGCCTTTCATCTCCAAACTCAGAAATTCGGCCTCCAGTTTCTTTAGTTGATTGATCGGGCAGTACTTATTGGTGATTAGTTCCTTGAACTCAGACTAGTTCATTCTACCAATAGCATTCCGGCCTTCGGGCTGAATGATAGTTTTCCACCCTTCCAGTC
>BJCO01636288.1:0-11015 GCA_018326465.1 Flaveria floridana
GCCACCTTGTATTTATCTTTTAGCTCCGCTCGTTCTTCGTCATTAGTACAGTGTAAAAGGTCTCTGAAACATTGTTGTTTAGTTCTTATCTTCTCTTGTACGTTTTCATTCCACCACCAGGCTTCCTTATGACCTACTGTCCTATTTGTTGCAAGTCCAAGAGTTTCTTTAGCTGCTTGCATAATTGCAGTTGCCATATCCTCCCACATTTTGTTTGCGTCTTCCTGTCGTCCAGTTTGGATCATAGGTATGACCTTATCTCTAAAGGTGATAATCTTTTCGTCTTTGAGCTGGCCCCATCTGATCGTAGGTCTGATTTTCTTAGTTGGTTGGACAATTGCTCTCTTCACGCGTAGATCAGCCACCAACATATGATGTTGAGTCACTACTGTCTCTCCCGGGATTACCTTACAGTCTTTCCACGAGTTACGATCTTCTCCCCTTATCAGCATATAGTCTATCTGAGTGTGTCTCCCGCCGCTGCTAAAGATGATCATATGCGAATCTCTTTTCTTAAAGAACGAATTTATGATGCCCAGATCATGCGCTAAAGCAAAGTCAAGAAGCTCCCTCCCGCCGTCATTCCTCAGACCATACCCAAACCCTCCATGCACCGACGCGAATTGTTCATTGCCCTTACCGATATGCCCATTAAAATCTCCTCCTATGCATATTTTTTCTTGTCTAGGTATGTCTCTCATAACCTGATCTAAAGTCTCCCAGAACTTATTTCTTTCCGTTATCTCCCAATTAATCTCCCAATTAAACAATCATATTCTCCCAGAACTTATTTCTTTCCGTATATCTCCCAGAACTTGTTCTAAAGCTATATAAACAATCATATTCTCCTTTTAAAAAGTAGTGACTATAATTTAACTCGTATATCTCCCAATTAATCCTCTATTCTTCTCGTTTCGATTACCGACCAACTAGAGAGAAATTGCAACCGGAGAGAGTGAGGGATCAAACATCAAGATTTTGGTAGTGTGTTTGGCCGATTACCACGAGACATCGGTCCATCATCCGCTCAATTGACTGAATATTCTTGAAACTCAATTCACCTTGCTGCTTGCTGATTTTATTGCCTACTATGCGTATTATTTGTCATAAGATATATTGCTGATTGTGTTCTTGTAATTATTATGCAATATTTGAACAACTTGGTAGTTGACAGTGAGGTGAAAACACTGAAAAGGCTTTGCAGAATCAATTAGAGAAGACAAAAGACAGTTCACAAGCCATTGATGATTTATTAGTAGTCAGGTAACATTGTGTTAGACTTTGTATGAAATGACACCTCTTTATACAATATATAATATGTACCTACACCAAAGCAAAATAAATAGAAAACAATAAACTTCTTGTAGTTTATTATTATCCGTCGCATGTCTAGATAAAGGATGGTGGTTGATAATAACATTGGGGTGGCCCTTGATTTTAAAGATCTCTGCCAGCCCTGTCGAAAATTCGAAGGTTTGAAATAAGGTAACCAATAAGACCAAACATCTGTTACATACCGGTTTGGTCTAGTATTGACTTGGTTCTTTAAACTCATTGGTCCAAACCGAGATCTACATGAAATGCTTAACTCTAATGGTGTTTCTAAGTAATTTCATAAAGCTTTGTGGGTTCAAACTTCAGATCCTTCTTCTCTATAATATAGTTGAAAGGTACATCATAAACTTAATTCATGAATTATTCGAATGAAGGCATGACTAGCTACAATCTAGCACACATCATAAAATATTAAAGTGTTGATTCATGTAAGAATCTGACAAGTAAACAAGATTGAGTACCTAAATGTGAGATCAAGACTTCAAGAGATGAATAACCTCGTCACTTATGAACGTCTACTTGAAATGTCATGTGAATCCTTCCTCTAGGTGCCCATCACAAGTCATTATTGCAAGCTGATTGAGTTAACAAAACCAAACATCAGTTTCATGGTACAGTTCTCTCTTTTTTCATCTTGAGTTTTTACAAGGTCGGAGAACTACTTTTTCAAATTCAAAGATTATAATCAATCTTGTCACAAATTGAATTTCTATCTTCCAGTTAAAGTTTTTACCATGTACATTGATGCAGTTATCAACTGTTTATTGAAAAGCTAAATAGTGTAAATCCACTGAAATCAAAATAGTCTTATTCCAATGATCAAAATTAAATAATAGCCAATTAGATGTCAAAACTCAGACTAGCTCTTCTTGGAATGAAGGAAAAACATGTAAACCTTAAAGACACCATTCTGTGTTCGAATGTAATTTAGGCATCACAGAATACATGTTCGAATATTTCACAAATAGTTTAGTAGATTTTATGGTGGACCTAACAAAATCCAAATTATCCATCTTTTGCTTCTTGATCTTCAGCTAGTATCATCAACGCCTACAAATGAATCAAGTACAACTTTATCAAGACATTATTATCGACCGAGTGGGTGAAGCCAGTTAATCAATGGTAGTGAAGATCACAGGTTTGATCCATTTACTGATGAGTGCATCGTTTCAGGTTATATTTGATCCCTAAAGAGCTACATGAACACAAAAAAACTGAAAAGGAAACAGGTCATGTGGGTACAAAGACTGAAAGACACCATAATATTTTTAGTGCACAAAACATTCTAGATCATAATTTAACTATAACCGCCATGAACTGCAGATGGTAGTATTTTTTAATGGTTGATGATTTTTCGGTGGAAGTTGACCTCTTAACCATAGCCTAAAGGCAACAAAATCCTTTAATATATACACCTTTTCTAATCATATTTGACACCCTAAGTATTGACTAAAAGTTAAGAAGTTCTGGCCAAAAAGCGTTCCAAGACAACCCAACTAGACTAGGGATGTTTCGAACCATACAAAAGTTCAACCCCAACCCATTCTGGCACATTAAACCTGCCTGACCCACAAGTTTTGCCGCAGTTATAGGATGGTGATGTTATATCATGTTTATATAAATAAATAAATAAGACCACGAAAACTAGTGATGGTTGGGGAAAAATATAGGAACCAGTATCTACATCGGTCAAAGCCAGTTATTTGAAAAAAATTGACATTAACACTAGAAATAGCCTAGTGTTCTAAACTCATCTGTCCAAGTAAGTTTCAAGTCCTAACCAATGTATAGACAGCTATGGCAATTTAAAAAATGATCTCACTTATTTAAAATTATAGCCATCTAACATTCAAAGGACAAGGCAGTATTCTAACCTCAGTCACAATAAGCACAATAAAAGGCTACAAAACTAAATTCTAGATTCTCCAAACTCACCCAGGCTGAACCCAAGATCGATTGCAGTCTGACCTGGCCATGTGTTCTATATCACACAAGTGAAAAGCACATTCTACACTACTTGATGCAACTTAATGTCCTAAAACTTGAACAAAATCAGCATTCTTATTATGTTAACTTTGCTCTAAACACAAGAATACCTAAGAACCTCATGAAAACACAAGAACAAATTGAAAAGGTCATATTGGTGCTCGAATAACATAACATAACATACCCATTAGCCAGTAAGTCTCACTCAGACAGCAGGGTTTGGGGAGGTTAACAATATCAAATGATAAGAAAGAATTACAAATTATATATGATTTTAGAACCAGACGGTAACAATATCCTTATGTTAAATTTTCCCCCAATTTCATGTTTTCAACCATATACACCATTACTACTCAAAAGTTTAACAATTTCGAGTGTAGATCCCAAAAGGACCCAACATGATATCAAAAATCGATCACAGATACAGAACATTACATTACAGAGATAACAAAACACCACTGAAATTAAAACGAGATACCAGCGTCAATCACATTATGTTCATAAAATCTAACATAAACAGGTTGATATTAAGAAACTTATGGAATTTCAATTACCTTGAGGAAGCCAAGCGTAACCTTGGCGAGAGAGAGTGAGCATAGATGTCATCAAAGCGGAAGCAGTAGCCGTATGAAACGGTTGCATCGTCTCCACGCAAGCGCTCATTTCAAGCGGACACCTGAAATTCACCAACCAAAACATCAATTTTTGCGAACCAGTGATGAAAACAGTTAACGCAGTCTTACATATGAGTGTAAAACATATATATTTGACCTGAAAATGCGATGAGAAAGAGGTGGTTTTGTAGTTGTTGTTGAGAAGCGAAAGGTGGAGGCTTTGCATTTGGGCTGTGAGGAGGAGATTCTAGCGGCGGCGTTACGGGCGGAGGTTGACCGGAGAAAGGATCTTGCAGCGGAGGCGCCGGCCATTTTTAGATGACTTTTGGATCGGCGTGAAGTGAATGCAAGTGATAGGAGTTCTCCACCTAAAACCCTGCCGAAGGGAATTTGCATTTTTCTAACCCTCAAAATCTATTCAAAAAATTCGCGGCTTGAAACTCGTTTAAAATTGGCTCCGATTGTAAATGATCAGAGCCCGGGCCAAAGGCAGCTCGAATCATGGCTCGCTCATTGGCTCGCTTCTGAGTTCGATCGTTGGTTTGTTTAAATTTTGCATTCTTTGTACCTAGGGTGTCATTCGGGTTTTCCGATTGGATTTAGGGTTCTTTGGTTGTGTTCCTCGTGTTTTTAGATGTAGGAAATCAACTGTACTAAACCAAACAAATAAAAGTTAATCAGTATCTGGATTTTTTTGGGTTGGGTTAATCGATGATCAAGTTGGTCAAGTTGTATATTAAAAATATCCAATACAACATACTTGAAACTGTTGTGATCCTAAAGAATCACATGAGGGTCAAGAAAATTTGTTGTCATTATAGTATTATGTTCGGACAAGGAGTAATAAACCTATAGTTTAAGCAATTACATGAGAACGATCAAGTATGGAATCATTATAACTTGTTTGTAATCGGTTTGAATGGTTTAGTACGGAAGATTGAATGATTAAGTTTATGACTCCTGTCATCAATTCAAATGGACCAATGAAATAATTTGTCGAGTTCATAAAAAATCAAAAATAGATGTCGTCGGTTAAAATCCTAAAATATGAAACAAATATTATCAAGTATGAAGTTATGGTATCTAGGTTCCACGGGTCAACCCGAATTACCAAAGCACAACTCCAAAACCGACTTAACTAAGAAACTTGGATATGTGTATGACTTGTAATCGGGTTCAGTTTTTTCAAGTTATGTCTTAATCATGTTTAGGTAGAGTTTAACCGAATTAAGTATTCGAGTTGAAGTAAAAATAACACCCTTACTTTGTACACTCAAAACTATTATTAGCAGCTTTAAGAGTTGACTAGTGGGTTTATCCTTACATTATGATGACTCGGCTTCGAATATAATTTATATTGATATATGGAAAGAAATAAACATGTAGTAACGGAATATTAAGAATTTTACATACCTTTATGTTGTTAAAAAATAAAATATATTATATTTGGCCCATAAAGTTTGGTCGTGCTTTGCGGGCCTTAGTTTTGCGTGAAATTTATATCAGAAGGTACGTATAAGTAATTACGTAACAACACTAAAAGCATAATTTAGAAAAAAAAATTAATTGTTGTGAAAAATACTAATAATATATTACATTGTCGGTTTGAACATAACTTACACCAAAACATATAAAAAATAAGCACGTTACAATAATGTATTTTGAATTTCAAAAAACATTTGTATTTTAGCATTTAAGAGAAAAACAAAAACATATTAAATATATATAATATAGTATCTTAAATATTAAAAAAGCTTGAAAGGAGACATGGAAGTTGGCTATTGACACCATTCATTTCGTTACTTCTAAATAGTAACTAAAAATTAAGCCCGCATAAAACATGCCTGCAAATTTTGTTACACATGTTACGGTGATGACCCTACTATGATTAAGTAGATAAAAAAACATATGAAGTTATAGATACTAGTTTATGGATATTGAAACATAGATAAAGAGTTAATTACATGATCGGTCCATGTGTTGTGTTTATATTACAGTATTGGTCTCAATATTTAAGAAATTATATCATTGGTTCCAACTGTTTGTCAAATCATATCACAATTGATTTCAGAGTGGATAGTTGTTAGATATTAGAGTTAAATGGATGTGAAATGATCATTTACCCCTAAACTAAAAAAATACATAAGATGGGGACCTGTTTTCTTTTAATTAAACAATTATATATTAATATAAGTACATACATACACATCACCAACATCATCATTTCACCATCACCAACATCATGAAGCAACCAAACCACTACCCATCATCATAACCACACCACTGACCACCATTATAACCCACACCACCGACCACCATCATAACCCAGCCACCGCCCACCACCGTAATAGAAAACCTTCGCCACTATCGTAACCCAAACCACCGCACACCCAGTCACGATCAAGTTGGTCTCACTTTCTCCGATTTGAAATCTCCGAAGAGCACGTTGTCAAGCCACACCTTCCCTGTTCCATAATGATAGAAAGTAGAATTATTTATGTGTGCACTTGTTGTTATGTATTTGTTTCTTTAGGTAGCTAAGTGTAAATTATGTGTCTATATATTGTATCTCCTTTTCAGTGTAATGCATTTATATTACAAATCCTTTCATGGTATCAGCCATTCAATTGTGAGTGGTTGAGTTTCTCCCTCCCCTTTTCATCTTCGTCTTCCTTCCTTCTCCACCCTTCTTCTTTCCAACCGTCTCCCTTCTTTCACCTCACTTCCTTCTCCCAAATGTCTTCTTCTTCAATAGATTCTTTATCTTTCACCATGGCTGGTGTTGGCCCCATGCTTGCTCATAAATTGTCATCCTCAAACTACCTATACTGGAAAACACAAATGTTACCAATCCTCTCTCTTCAACAACTCCTCCCACATGTTGATGGCACCAAAATAGCCCCCCTCCAACCATCACGGCTAATGAAAAAACGGTTGATAACCCCGAATATATCTCTTGGTTACAAGCTGATCAACGAACCATCATTCTTCTCAATGCCTCCCTTACCGAGGAAGCCCTCTCGGTAACCGTTGGCCTATCGACGGCTCGTGATATTTGGCTTGCTCTTGAAGCCGCCTTTTGCAGTTCATCGATTGAGCGCGTTCAGAACTTACGCGACAACCTCCGGCTTCTTCAAAAGGGAGACAAATCTGTCTCCGCATTCGGTCGCTCCTTTAAAGCTGTTTGTGATCAACTTAATGCTATCGGACATCCCGTTGATCCTATGGATCAACTCCATTGGTTTTTATGCGGGCTTGGTCCTAACTTTGAAAACTTTTCAACATCGGTTCGGTCCATTCGTCCTATTCCCAGTTTACTGACTTATTGACTCGTGCAGAAAGTCATGAATTATTTGTCAAAACTCTTCATGGCTCCTCTACCCCACCCTTGGCCTTCTCGGCTTACACACCCAAGACACGAAACCGCCCGTATCGCGGGTCTAATAGCCCTTCATTTCACCCCAGGAACAACCGTAACCAACCACGCTCTATAAACTATTGTGGCCCAAACCGTTCCACATCCTACTCTCCGAATAACAGTAAAGAAGCACTCTCCTGCCAACTTTGTTGCAAACCCAGTCACGATGCACTTAACTGTCCAAATTGGCTACCCTTGCTACCTCGGCAACACCGACTGAAGATCAGTTGGCTAAAGCCTTTCATGCTCAATGCTACATGAATACCACCGTACCCGATTGGACTTGTGACACTGGTGCATCTGACCATATGGTTCCCAATAAGAATGATGTGCCAAACTCTTCCCCAGCTCCAGGTAACAAAAAAGTTTTTTTGGTAATGGGCAATCTTTACCTGTTTCCCATATTGGCAACACAAAATTATTTGATTATCTTGATCTTAAAAAGGTGTTAGTGGTGCCAAATCTTACCAAGAATCTTCTTTCGGTAAGTAAATTAACCGAAGACAATTTTGTTGATGTTGTGTTCTCACACCCTCATTTTTATATTCAGGATTGTCAAACCAAGCAAGTTCTATCCCGAGGGTGCCGTGAAGACGGCCTTTATGTTCTCCATAACACATATGAAGCTTTGTTTACTACCTCTTCGTGTCCGAAAGCCTCTTTTGAATTATGGCATTCTCTCCTTGGACATGTTAATTTTGATATTATCACTATGTTAAAAAACAATGGTCATGTGTCTTTTACTTCTTTGTTGCCTAAACCGGGACTTTGCTCTCCATATGAATTAGCCAAATCTAAACGGCTACCTTTTTCTAATAACACTAAGCGAGCATCTTCACCCCTTGAATTAGTTCATTATGACTTATGGGGTCCTTCCCCAGTTAAATCGGGTGGTAATGTTTTGTATTATGTTGCCTTCATTGATGATTTCTCTCGGTTCACTTGGATGTATCCGTTACGAGCCAAGTCTGAATTTATTAATGCATTATCCATATTTATCCCATTTGTTCAAACTCAATTTTCCACCAAAATAAAAACTTTTCAAAGTGATGGAGGAACGGAATTTACTAATCACAAGGTTCGTACCTTACTTGAAACCAACGGCACCTTTCAACGTATGTCGTGCCCGTACACTCCACAACAAAATGGGCGTGTTGAACGAAAACATCGACACATTGTCGAAACTGGGTTAGCCATGTTATTTCACGCTAAACTTCCCTTAACTTATTGGGTTGAAGCATTCTCATCGGCGGTATATATTATTAATCGATTACCCACCCCACTTCTTGATGGCAAGTCACCATTTGAAATTTTATACAATCAATCACCCAACTATGCTTCTTTTCGTGTGTTTGGTTGTCGGGTATACCCTTTTTTACGCGACTATGCTCCGCACAAAACTCGCACCAAGAAGTATTCCATGTATTTTTCTTGGATATCGATTCAAATATAAAGGATATAAATGTTTGGATCCGTACTCCTCACGCATTTATGTAACCCGTCATGCTCGTTTTGATGAATCACACTTTCCACTTGATAATACCACCACTGCCCAACCTATTAACAAACTTGAGTTATCCATTTTTTTGGATGCTTCTGCTAACCTGCCACCCCATAGCCATATAAATATTAACCCGACACCCACTATTGAAGCAACCACACCACCTACCCCATACAATCAACCCATGCACCCTATATTCTTCTTTTCAAATCAGCCCCATCAAGTTAACACCCCAACCGACCCATTACCTCAACCTCCTCAAACAGATACCGTGCCGACACCCTCATCTCCAACATCTTCTGCCACCTTCCTTCCCACATTTGATACAAATATCCCTAATAACTCCCCACCAAACTCACCCACTAACTCTTACACTCACTCTCCTGTGACCGCTCACAACACTCCCACACCTCCCCCGCCCCCACCTCCTCCTCCTCAACCGTCGCATCCGATGACAACACGTGCTAAAGCTGGGATTTTTAAACCCTGTCATCATGTCGACTTGGCACACACTAGTGCCCTTCCCCTTCATCGTGCTTTGTTTGCGTCTACTGATCCTAAAACTCATCGTATCGCACTCAAAGACCCCAAATGGGTTCATGCTATGAAACTAGAACTTGATGCTCTCAATCAAAATCACACATGGACTTTGGTACCAAGTCCATCAAACACTAATATTGTTGGCTCCAAATGGCTTTTTAGAACTAAATTTCATTCAGATGGGTCCATTGAACGTTACAAAGCTCGTCTTGTGGCTCAAGGTTATAGTCAAGTTCC
Source organism: Flaveria floridana (assembly GCA_018326465.1). Lineage (NCBI taxonomy): Eukaryota > Viridiplantae > Streptophyta > Magnoliopsida > Asterales > Asteraceae > Flaveria > Flaveria floridana. The sequence continues at coordinate 9,632 of BJCO01636288.1, forward strand.
CGGCCTTGACTACTCACATACCTTTAGTCCAGTTGTTAAAGCTGCCATAGTTCGCACAGTTCTTACTTTAGCTGTTATGAACCAATGGAACCTCCATCAGTTAGATGTTAACAATGCCTTTTTACATGACCACCTTACCGAAAGTGTGTTTATGGAGCAACCTCCGGGCTTCATTGATCCTCGATTTCCCACTCATGTGTGCAAATTAAACAAGGCCCTATATGGTCTTAAACAAGCCCCCAGGGCATGGTTCCATCGTCTAAGCATGTTTCTTACACAAAACGGTTTTTCATGTAGCCGTGCGATCCGTCGTTGTTTATTCTAAAAAAAGATTCTTGTGTCATGTATCTTCTTGTATATGTTGATGACCTCATCTTGACCGGAAACCATCTCGGTTCCCTTAAATCCTTTATCTCATGTCTCCATAAAGAATTCGCCATCAAAGATCTGGGAGAACTCAACTACTTCCTTGGACTAGAAGTTACCTACACCTCAAATGGACTTTTTCTTAATCAGTCTAAGTACACATTAGATATACTAACTCGTGCTAAGATGTTGGATGCAAAACCTGCTCCAACACCTTTAAGCACAAACGTTTCCTTTGTTTCTACAGGTGATCCCTTCCATGATGCCACTCATTACCGATCCATTGTAGGAGCTCTCCAGTACTTGACGATCACACGACCTGACATCTCCTATACGGTTAACCAAGTCAGTCAGTTTTTGCACGCTCCGACTGTTGCTCATTATCAAGAGGTCAAAAGGATTCTTCGGTACCTTAAAGGCACATTAGCTTATGGACTTCACTATAGCTATCCCACAAACACCACTCTACTTGGTTACTCAGATGCTGATTGGGCTCGATGCTTGGAAACACGTCGATCCACCTATGGTTACTCAATTTTTTTGGGTGGCAACCTCATCTCCTGGAGTACTAAAAAGCAACCAATTGTTGCTCGTTCAAGTTGTGAATCTGAATATCGAGCCATGGCCAATACTACTGCTGAAATTGTTTGGAGTACACATCTTCTTCACAAACTCCATGCACTACCACCGGATCGACCCACCATTTTGTGTGACAATCAAAGTACTTTATTTCTCACACAAAATCCAGTCTCACACAAACGTGCCAAACATATTGACCTTGACTACCACTTATTACGTGAACTTGTTTCATCCGAAAAATTGGCTACGAAATTTGTACCAACCAAGCTTCAAGTGGCTGACATATTTACTAAAAGCCTCCCAACTACACAGTTTATCACCTTTCATAAAATGCTACGTCTTGATCCGCCACCGTCTCGCTTGCGGGGGAATGATAGAAAGTAGAATTATTTATGTGTGCACTTGTTGTTATGTATTTGTTTCTTTAGGTAGCTAAGTG
>BJCO01636289.1:0-21975 GCA_018326465.1 Flaveria floridana
ATTTCGGTTTTAATGTTATTCGACAATGTGTTTTAGAAAACAACAGGTAAATTTATTAAAAATAAAAAAATTAAAAAATGCAGCTAATTTTATGACGTGCATTGCGCGTCATCTATTGCACGTCATAAAAATTTCATAGATGACACGCGCATGTGCGTCATCTATTCATTTATGACTACCCCTTCCTTGACGCGCATTGCCCGTCATCTTTTGCACGTCATAAAATGCGCATCATCTTTTGCGCGTCATAAACAGACGACGCGCGAATGCGCGTCATCTATCATTTATGACTACCCCTTCCTTGACACGCATTTGCGCGTCATCTGACCCCAAAGATGACGCGCAATGCGCGTCATCTATTGAAGTTTTTCTAGTAGTGTTGATTTTCTTGTTAAAACCTCTTGATATCTTTGTCTTGAAAACCTTAGGTTTATTATGCATAATAGGCCCAAAAACTTGGAAAATTGATTTTATTTTAAGGGCTTTATATAACATATTTTGTTATAGGAAAATTGATCAGGTCACATGGTCTGCATAATAGTTAACACTCAAATAGGTCATTTCTATGCAATTTCGCTGGTAATTTCGCTACTCGATTCACTATAGTTTCGCTGCCAGTTTCGGCCGACAGTTTTCGCTGCCAGTATCGCACTGCAGTTTCGCTACCAGTTTCGCCCAGCAGTTTCACTGTCAGTTTCACCCAACAGTTTCGCTGCCAGTTTCGCCCAGTAGTTTTGCTGCCAGTATCGCACTGCAGTTTCGCTGACAGTTGCGCCCAACTTTCGTTGGAATTTCCTAGTTTTGCAGTATCTACGGGTCAGCCTAGGCACTAGCGAGATTACCAGCGAAACTATAGTTTCTCTGGAAGTCTCTTAGTTTTGCTGGATGAGCCAACAGTTTCGCTGATTGGGCTAATAGTTTCGCTGGAAGAATAAAAATGTCGAACCAACCCGTTTTTAACCCAAAATCTTAACTTTTTACGTCCAAAACTTCGGTTTATCATCCATGAGACTATATCTAACCTTTTTACATGTTTTCATACGTAAAAATGTGACCTTTAGGTGATTTTTTGAAACTTTTGAATCCAAAACCCTAGAAATCCAAATCTGTTCTAAAAAAATGTTTAGAGGGCGATTCTTACCTTGATTTGTTGCTCCTTTTTTGTGGTTTGAAGCTCCAACTTGCAGATCTTCAATCCCATCAATAATAAAACACAAATCCTTAAGTTTTCTTCACTTTCTCTCTCTACTCTCTCTCTCTAGTAGTTTGGAGGCTAGGGTTACAAATGAGGAGGGTGGTGGTTTGTCATGCATGTTAAGGGCTGATTAAAGGCCCTTAGACCCATCAAACCAGCCCATTCGGGTTAATTTAGTCCATAACCCACCTTTATTCCTTATTTATATTAATTAACCCTTACAAAGCCCATTATCATTAAATGGATTGCTTTGGAAATTTCGGGGCTTTACAAGTCTCCCCCTTATTTAGGTTTCGTTCTCGAAACCTGTCTCGTCGTTAAACAGATCGGGGTATTGTTGTCTTATTTCCTCCTTAGATTCCTAGGTGGCATCTAACTCCTTTCGATGTTTCCATTATACTTTGAATTGTCTGATCTCCTTATTTCTTAATTATTTCACCTTTTTGTCCAAAATGGCGACCGACTGCTCCACATAGTTCAGCCTTTCATCCACTTCAACATCATGGAGAAGCACAACCATCACCTCATCAACCAAACACTTTCGCAGGTGCTACACATGAAAGGTAGGGTGAATCCCATTTAACTCTTCTGGAAAGTCCAGCCTGTAATCTACATCCCCAACTCGTGCTAGTACCTTAAATGGTCTAATAAACGTGCGACTTAGTTTTCCCCTCTTCCTAAATCGGATAATTCCCTTCCATAGCGACACCTTTAACATTACTCTGTCACCCACTCTAAATTCTATTGGTCTCCTTCTTTTATCGGCATATGACTTTTGTCTATCCTTCGCAACCTTCATATACGCCTTGATTTTCTCCAACTTTTCCATTGCGGCTTCTATGACTTTTAAGCTTCCCAACTCCTTTTGTTTGACATCAACCCAACAAACCGGGGTCCTATATCCTTTCCTGTATAACATCTCATATGGAGGCATTTTAATACTAGCATGATAGCTAATGTTGTACGAGAATTCTGCTAATAGTAGTTGGTTGTCCCAGTTACCACCAAAGTCCATGACACATGCTTGTAGCATGTCTTCTAGCGTCTATATCGTCCTTTCAAACTGAACATCAGTCTGCGGGTGGTAAGCGCACTGATATGCAACCTTGTCCCAATCTCTTCGTTAAACCTCTTCCAGAATTTAGATGTAAAACGCGTGTCTCTATCTAAGCCAATCGATACAGGCATACCATGCCGTGCCACTATCTCTCTGATGAATAACTCCGCAAGCTTCTCTGAACTGATTGCTTCCTTGATAGGTGAGAAAAGAGCACTCTTAGTCAACCTGTCTACTACTACCCAGATTGCATCATTACCCTTGGTCATATGTGGTAACTTAGTAATAAAATCCATGGTAATATGTTCCCACTTCCATTCTGGCACTTCCAACAGTTGAACATACCCGTAAAGTCTTGAATGCTCGACCTTTACTTGTAGGAACGTTAGGCATTTATTTACATATGCAACCGCATCTCTCTTCATCCCGAGCCACCAATAATCTTTCTTCAAGTCATGGTACATCTTATTTTCTCTTAGGTTTATTGAGTAGCGAGTCTTGTGTGCTTCGTCAAAAATTTTCTCTCGTAAATCTCCATATCTCGGAATCCATATCCTACCATAAATGGCCTACACACACAATATGTTATCACTAGATCATCGGCCCTTCCTACCATCCGTTCTTTCTTAATTTGGTATTCTTTCAAGGCTTCCACCTGAGCTTCACTTATTAACCTCATAACATCTTAGGTCACAACCAGTTGGCACGCCTTCACTCGAATTGGTTCATATCCTTCCTTTTGGCTCAGGGCATCGACTACCACATTTTTGTCTAACCCGGGCGGTAATGGATTTCACAGTCGTAATCCTATATCATCTCCAACCACCACCTTTGTCTCATATTTAGATCTTTCTTCTCAAAGAAATATTTCAGACTTTCGTGGTCGGTGAATATAGTGCACTTAGTTCCATACAAAAAATGTCTCCATATCTTCAATGAGAACACCACTACTGCAAGTTCCAAATCATGAACAGGGTAATTGGCCTCCGTGTCATTTTGCTGTCTTGATGCGTAAGCTATAACCTTTCATCTTTGCATCAACACACAGCCTAACCCACAGTAAGAGGCATCGGAGTATACCATTAGGTCTTCATCTCATTCCGGTAAGGTTAGTATAGGCGCTTTGGTTAATCTATCATTTAATTCTTGGAATGCATCCTCCTGGTCCTTTCCCCAGTCGAACACACATTCTTCCTCATTAACCTTGTTAATGGGGAGGCTATCTTTAAGAAATCCTTGATGAACCTTCTATAATAACCAGCCAACCCCAAGAAACTACGGATTTCGGATGGCGTCTTTGGGGATTTCCATTGTGTAACTGCTTGAACTTTTGCTGGATCAACCATAATCCCTTCCAAATTTATAACGTGCCCTAAGAACTGTACCTCATGTAGCCAGAATGCACATTTTAAGAACTTTGCACACAGTTTCTCCTTTTGTAATGTTTCTAACACCTCGTTGATATGACAAGCGTGGTCTCCTTCGTTCTTTGAGTATATTAAGATATCATTGATGAAGACTATTACTAATCTGTCCAACATCGAGCGACATACGTGATTCATTAAGTCCATAAATGCCGTAGGAGCATTGGCTAGCCCGAAGGACATAACTAGAAACTCATAGTGTCCATAGCGCATTCGGAAAGCTGTCTTTGGGATATCTTGCTCCCTTACTTTCAATGGATGATACCCGGATCTGAGATCTATTCTGTAGAACCAACTTGCACGTTGCAACTGCTCAAACAGATCATCTATTCAGGGTAAAGGGTATCAATTCTTCACAGTCAGCTTATTCAGTTCCCTGTAATCTATACACATGCTCATGCTGCCATCCTTCTTCCTTACAAACAACACTAGAGCACCCTCTTTGTCATTATTCCTGCTTGTTCTCGAGCTCCCCGGCTTAGCTTTCCTGCAATCCCTTCTGTGGTGCCCCGACTCATTGCAGTTGAAGCACCTATTCAATTTCGGACATTTTCTGGATATGTGGCCAGTTTTCCCACACCGGTAGCATCCATAGCTACCCATCCGACATTCTCCCAGATACCTCCTCCCACACTTCCCACGCTCCTTAACCTCACCAACCCCCTTCATAATCAGTTGTTTTGCATCCACCCTTGCTTTCTTGTTACCGGGTCAGTAATTACCATTTCCATACCTCTTCCCATTATGGTTCCAAACCTTCCTTGTTTCACCCACTGTCACTATCCTGTGATAATTGTATAACCTTCCACTGAGGTCCACTGCTGACCTAAAAGTACCAGGTCGGGTAGTGGCCATGTCCCTACAAATGCCCAGAGGCAACCCTTGTATGCACCTCTTAATCCTCTTGGATTCAAGAGTTACCAAGTCAGGCACCAGACGTGCCATGTCATTGAATTTTGTAATGTACTCCTGATGTGTCATGTTTCCAGCCTCCAAGCTCACAAACTCTTGTTCAATCTTGTCAAGCTCTTTCTCCGGACAGTACTCCTCTTCACCAACCTCTTCATTTTAGGCCACTTCATCCTCTTAATAGCCTCCTCCCCATAAGAGTCAATAATGTTATCCCACGAACACAGTGTCGGATCCAAAAGTAAATGGGAAGCAAAATTCACTTTTTGGTCTTCCCGGCACTCGCTGATCTTTAGCACGGCTTGCATTTCCCAGATTCAACGCTAAGCAGTAGCAGCATTACAAGTACCATCAAATGTTGGGGGCTTATACCTCTGAAAAGCCCCATAGCTGCACCCCTTGTGACCTTCTCAATCTCAGAGTCGTCATTATTACCCAGACGATCTTCCTCCTCACTCATTTCCTCAGTCTTGACCACCTTCTTCTTATCGACCTTCTTTGAAGTCGTACCCTTTTTATCGCCGCCCTTAACCTGCTCCACAACCTTCACAAGCAGAGCGGGCACCACATCAGATTGGATTTAGTGCACCTCTTGGGCAATAGCTTCCTTCACTGTTTTCCTCAACTTTGCTTGGGTAGTGGTAGACCCCTCGACTCCCGTTTCCAACTCAACCTCCACCTTAACCGGTTTCTCAACTAGCTTTTTGGTTGACCTTTATGTCGGTTTCACAGCTTTTCTTGCTGTTTCTTTTTCCTTAGCAGGGGGCCTTCCCCTAGTGCTCCTCTGTGTGGCCATAGCTGGAACCGTTTTCTTTGGTGCCATCTCTTTACTTCGTATAAGATTTAGAATGTGAATATGGTCTGTCAAGGCAAGTTCAGATCATGACAAGTTTTGTAAATTTTTAATAACAGCGGCCAGTTATGATTAACTACTTACAGAACTTCTCATATACCAAAGTCTTCTATCCTGAGCCACACTAACACTCAAACCTACTATCCCTGTTCTATGCATGTATAGATCACATAAATACAAGTAGACATAATAATAAACGTTATCATACCCTATCAGAAATATTTCATTACTTCTTGGCATGGAGTTTCTTGGACTGGAATCCTTGTTACTTGGTCCCATTTTTGTTTAAGTTTAGGTTTATAAACAGGTTTCCCAAATCTCTTAAACATTGGCTCTGATACCAACTTATAAGGCCTTGATCCCAGAAAATCTCACAGTTGTTCACTCACAGCAAAAAATAAATTTAAAACATTTATCTAGATAAATATTGTAGTGGAAAAGTATATTAAATTTCAATCCATTACTACATAATTAAGTTAAAACATTAACATTGTCTTTAAACATCGTATAGTCTTTAAAAGTCTTGTTAATAATCTTATTAATCAGGGATGCCAGTCTTTAAATGCCAAGAAGCTTTAGATCCATGCTCCCATCCCTTAAGCCTTATAGCTCACCTGTCAATTAATATGCATAAAAGTCAGCTTCGCTGACTGAATTCTAGGTTTACTTCATTAAATAACTCTTTGTAAGATATATTAGCTTTAACATTTGAAAATAATCATCACCTATCAGAATATTGATATACACATATTATCGCTTTATCAAATACTTTATCATTAAGACTTTTGATTAATTTTTAAATATTACTCTTCTTTACCCGTCAATTCCTAGATACTATCAGTGCCCATGATAAACACAGGACTTTACCGACATGCCAATTCAAACCTTACTATAGTACCCAAACAGGCCATTATTGTCATGCCAATCAAGGCCTTATTTTAAGGTGGACATATTTTGTTATAGGGCTTTATATTAAGGGCTTTATATAACATATTTTGTTATAGGAAAATTGGTTGTCTTGTTAAAACCTCTTGAAATCTTTGCCTTGAAAACCTTAGGTTTACTATGCATAATAGCCCCAAAAACTTGAAAAAACTTGTAAATAAGGGGATCTAGAACTCACCTAGTCATTAAGTAACTTTGTGTCTAAGCTACTGTTAGGACAATTTTCGTATAGAGTAGTAATTGATTCAACGTGAAACCAGATCAAATAGCGCGGAATTCTATTTGATTGGTGATCCAATCAGTGAGAATGACAACCTGATCAATCTAACGAATAAACAAACATTAGGAACGAGTTGGAATCGATCAGGAACGAACTTTGAAGTTGGATGGATGAACTAGAACGCTTTAGACGGCTTGGTATGATAATATTCGAAGTGTTCTATTTTTCCACGAGTTATGTGGTATTTATAGATTTTCAATATTCAGTCGTACGAATGAGCCATTAGCATGGTTCAGTCGTGCGACTGACTCATGCGTTTGATTCATACGCATGACTCAAGGTTTAGTTGTGCGACTTAGTCAATCTTATGTCTTAGTCATACGACTGATCCAGTCACCTGGTTCAGTCGTGCGACTGGTCCAAAAGTATGATCTATTCGTGCATCTGGTCCATAAGTATGGTCCATTAGCATGAATAACCCACCTGACTACGTTGAACACATTTCTGAATCATTATTGTCTCAAAACTATGTACAACAACCTCAAACCTATATGTAATGTTCATTCATATGTGTAATACTAAATACAATAAGAATATGATATAATCAAAGACAAATAAACATCAAAACACATATCACATATCATTAAGCACTTGTATTACATATGTGTAAGAAATGAAAGACATTTACATTTAAGTACATAAACTACGGACATCATGTATCAACAAACTCCCCCTTGGACGTAGCTTATCCTATTGTCTAACACTCTTCACATGTTCTTGAAATTTCTTGTACTTTTCCTCTTTAGTGACTCCAGCATGTATCTCAAAAGCAAAACAGATTCGTATGACGTGTTGGAACTAGAGAGCTTGTACAATGTCTTGCTTGTCATAGAAAAGTGGCCACTTGTATAACGTATAAACATCATGTGCTGACAAGTTAGTAAGCCACATTGGGTTGAATACCCTGACAGCCTCTATCTTTCCGTCTCTATTCAAAACTATAACAGCTTCCCCCATTCTCCAATCATAATACAACCACTTGAAGTGAGGTGTGAAATCATGTGGCATCTCCCTTAATGGAATCTTTGACATAGTCTTCGGAGGTCTCCACTTCAACACCACCTTCCTTCTTCCCGAGATAGAGTTAACTTCTGTTCTATAAAGAAACCTCCTTGGTTGTTGAGGTTTGAAGTTGACCTATCTGGTGTGGTATTCCTTCTTTAATGCCATCTCAAACCATCCCGACATCTTCCTCTGGTTCGCATATAAAAGATCTAGGCAGGCTAATCTGTTTAACTCAAATCTAGGAAGAGTCTTCACATCATGTGGATATCGGAAGTACTCAATCCCTTTCTCCCTTTTTACTGCATACACGTCTAAATCCTCCAAGTAAGCCCAATTGATAATCTTGCCCGACACCTTCTGATGTCTCTTAAATTTGTACAATTTGGTATAGGCATTTAGCTTTGGAGGTTCTCGCTGAGCTTTCATCTCTGCTAAACATGCAGCCCATTCAGCTTTGTTTAGATCTATATCAGCATCTGCAACCTGAGCTTTACCTTCAGCCTCTTCTTTCTCAGTCGCTTTCTCATCTAGTTTGTCGAATATATCACTGACAAATGTATCACCCAAGTCATGTATAACATTTCCATCAAGGTCAGTGCACTGAGGATAATGATCTAACATGACATCCTCTATCTCTATCTCATCCACTCCTTCTAACTCCTCATCATTCACAACATCGACTTGAGGAGCATCTTTGACTATCTCGTCTGGGTTGAGTCTAAACATCTCTGCGAGTTGTTCATCAGATAGATCATGGATGATCTCCCCTTCTTCTAGAGTGTAACTCAAAGACCATCTCACAATCCTCTGCAAATCAAGAATCACAGTAAGTTGAGTCTTGATTTGCTAAAGGGGAGCGACATCATACTCGTCGGCCTGTTGAGTTTCATTTGTTTGATTACACAATCAACATATCACACATTAATGAATAATCAAGACATTTAACATAAATTATCACTAATTACATTAATGTAATACAAAGTTCAAATACAAAAAGTTTCAAATACATAAACTATCTTAATCATTACTATTCTCTTGAACTTGAGGCTCGTCAGCTTGAGGAGCTGAGGACGAGGTTCCTTGATCTTGAGTCTTGTTTGTGCGCCTCTCCCTCGCTAATTGAGTTGAGGCTGATGCGTTTGCATCACCTTCAGGTTCATACCTCATCATCGCCCTTCTTTTTCTCCTCTCCACTTTCTCCAGCTTCCTCCTCATCACCGTCATCCCCTGATTCATCATAATTTGAATCGTCATCATCATCACCATCATCATCTCCATCCCCCTTAATCTTCAGAGGCTCACCCTTTTTTCCCTTCAGCCTTAACATGATTTTCTTGTTCCTCTTTTCCAACCCCTCAATCCTCTTGGCGGATGCCAGCACTAGCTCGTTTTGAGCTTGCAGGGCCTTGTGAGCTCTAACTAAAGCTCTCTCATGAGCTTCGTTCTTCTCAGTGAGCTGGGCAATTTGCTTGCCCTATGCTGTAGTTACCGCCATCAGCTGGTTCATCTGGTTTGCCCTTAGATCACCCGTCACCAAAAGCTTGAGCACCAGCCTGTTAAGGCTCGCCAGCTTCTCCTCTAACCCAACCGTAGGTAGAGTAGTGCCTTGTGGAGGTGGGAACTAGGTGGGTGTTCCGGCTTATGGAATGGTAGGATTGGTTATGGATGTGGTATAAATGGGTGTAGGAATGGGAATAGATTGTGGACGGGTGGTTTTGGGTATTGAGGGTGAGGAAGATGTGGGTGTATGTGTGGTGGAGGGTATGTCAGTGGTTGTGGCTGTGGTGGTGGTAGTAGCAGTGGTAGGGTAGTGGTGGTGGTAATGACTGTGGTGGTGGAGGAGCTCATCAGAATGATCCTTTGTCATTTCCCCTTCCTACTATAGGGTTGGGCCATTCTTTTCTTCCTAGATCCCTTTGTAGTTGGGGCTCCCCCTGGATTGATGGGTTGGTCTGGTGTGTAAGATAGATCATCTCTTCCGTATCGACACCCTTTGACCCAACCTTGTAGGTGCCAACCACCTCCTTACCTTTCTCGGTGGCAACCCATTTGCTCCCAACCTGCCTCACTAGGGGCTTCTCCTTTGATACATAATCTTCTTCATCTATTAGGACGTCCTAGTGGATGGCAGCTTGCTCAAATCCACTAGGAGCTGAAGAACCACTCTGCAGAGGTGGTGGAGGAATAGTAGACGTCTCAGTGGCTCTAGATTGATTCGAGCCATCGTCCCCACCACCTTCACCATGATCCTGGTCATCATCATCATCATCTTCATCATCATCTGGAATCATGACAAGCTCTACATCGGAGTCGCTGTCGTCATGGCGCCACTTCTTTCTGGTTGGCGCTACATAGTTTATGTGAGCTAGATGACCGAATAGCCTCTCAGTGGGTGCTTAACCTGCTTTCCCCTGTACACCTTCATCCTACCTAAAATGGTGTCATCCATAACCTCCAATGACACCTTATTATCCTTAAGCCTGGGCAGGTGAGGCAACTTCTCATCGATGATCAGCTGTAGAAACTGGGGATACATGCAAAATCCCTCCTTCCCCTTAGTCTCGATGTTTTCCCTCATGTAATTGAAGAACATCCTAGAGAAACCGAACGGGTGGTTAAGCACCAACGCAACAAACACGTTCGGAATTTGGTCGCTCATCTCGTCAAAACCACCGTGTCGGGAGGCTATGCACTTTAGGATCACATGTGCCAAATATTTGAACGGCGGGCACATGTTTCCCTTGTTAAGCACGCCGGCATTGATGTTGCCAGCGTACTTAGTCCGTTGAAAACATCCCCTCACAGTCATGGGATGCATCTTGGTGGGATAGTCCGAGTCATCTTCCAAATCCAAAACTCTCCTCAAGTCATCCTCCCCGATGTCTATATCCTCTCTAAATATAGAGCTCCGAATCCTAAATGCCTCCACTGATCGGTCTACAATAGCATTCTCCCAGAATGCCTGCTGTAGCGAGCGGTAAGGTGTGCAGGGAGTAGATATAGCACGGTGTATCCTGGATCAGCGTAAAAACTCTATAATCCTAACGAAATCTGAGGCATTTCGAGAAGTAGTGTTGAGATAAGCACAGATGTTGTGCTTTGTACTCATCTTCCATCTATCAACCATTTCACTGCAACACAATCACCAAACATGTTAGACACGTTCACAAGAAAGAATATTTGAGTTTGTACAGATCATATCAAACTGGTTCAATCGTACGATTGAGCCATATGACTGAACTCAGTCATATGACTGAGCCTCCGACTGAGTTTGGTCGTGTGCCATGATATGCGGTTGAGTCAGTCGTGCGACTGAGTCACCGATTGATTTAATCATGAGATTGAATCATGCTCTGGCTCAATCGTACAACTGAAGTTCATCTGTATGTCCTTTCGCATACGCACTCTGCGAGTCAAGATTTTGAGTCTTTGTCAAAACAGTCATTTTCATATCAAGATTGGATTCATTAGACGTGCGTTGACTCGTTGTTATACTTATTATCTGTTAAGTTCACATTTAAGTCCACTTAGAGGTCCAATTTTAAAGTTATTTGAGTCGGTTCAGGTCTTAAATCATTCAGACACTTTTGTTTGATTTTACGTTCTGATGTATCATGATTTCGTTCTCACTGTACCTGTAGATGAAAGTATATCCGTTAGCAACACGAAATCAATGGAGATCACATGAAAATTTTTGAAAAGGGTGTCCTTGGTTAGTCGGGAGTTTGGGAGAATTTGAAATCAAGTGTAGGGATACGAGCGACTGAGCCCCCATTTTATACTGATTTGAGTTTCAGTCATGCGACTGGACCCACACGCATGGTTCATACGTGCGACTGAAGTTCAATCATACGAATGACCTATACTCATTCAACTAATCGTACGATTGGTTCGTACTGAGGATGCCAATCATGCGACTCGGCCATCCTCATGGTCCAATCGTGCGACTAAGCCATACTTGTGGTCCAATCGTGTGATTGGCCTATACTTATGGTTCAATCGTGCGATTGGCCCATACTTACGGTCCTATTGCGCGATTGGGTCATTCTAGTGAATTTGACTTTGTTTGTACCATCAATTTACATACTTGTCTTTGATAAATGACGTTATGACCACTGATCATCTCAGATATGATCCTTTTAACTAAAAACATTTTAATCACCTCAGACGTGATCATTTTAAATGAAAAACATTTGATCACCTTAGATGTGATCTTTTTAAATGAAACCTTTTGATCACCTCAGACGTGATCCTTTTATATTTCAGAAACAAGCTTCTCATAGTCAACGTTTGGCTCATTTTATGACATTCACAGAGTTCAGTCTTGTTACATAGTCTGACATCGACTCAATACAAATAACTAAAACAGGAAACACTTTAATTAAACTGAAACAAGACATATTTTTGTGTTTTTCATTTGAGGAGGGTTGAAAACTTTTAAATATCACTTAACCGATTTCTCCCCCTGAGCAGAACAGCTTCAAACAGTTTAATCATTTCTAGAAAGATTCATATGGAATCAGACAGGCATAGAACATAATCATTTGGGACCTTTTATATTTGTGTCAATAACAATGAGCTTTATATATACATTACTCTTAGTCTCTTTCATCTAAGAGTCAAAAACATTAACATGAAATAATGCTAGAGTAGTTATGTAGCACACATTGATTTTGACTATCTGCAGATACAGTCACGATGATTGTCAGTATATTTGTCCACATAAATCCATACATAGATTTTTAACACACATTGGTGATTAATTAGGTGTATTAGGTTAATAGGCATTTATGGATCCCACGCTTATATGGTAATCAACCTTCCTCAGGAGATTTTAGAGCGGTCTACAGGTTTTTAGTCAAGAAAAAACTATTCTAAGAGCTTTCAAAGAGATGCTAAGCCTCAGGTTAGTACCATCACACAGTAAAGAGGTGCAAATAACAATGAATTCTTAGAGTATATAGGTTATGCTTATCCTTAGATCAGTGCCATCGCACAGCAGAGAAGCACACAACCTATCTTATTATTAGAGCATCTTTATAATTTGTTTAACACAAAAACGACATTTGTCATTAGCTTGATTGTGTTTCACATTTTTCTTGTGCTTTGCCCATAGCTTTGGTCATTCGCACACATTTGTGGCTTTCTTTTTGGTCTTCACTCCTTATTGGAAGTTTATTGATTGTGTAGACCAAGGATAAGATAGGAACCCACAACCTGTTGAATGATTTAATTTGTGTGATTCACAAATAATGTCTACTAATCAATTGTGTTGAATCTACCGACACATCATATAATGGACATGCAACCCCTAGATCTACTTTCTCCATATAACTGTAGTAACATACTAACTTACTATCATTTTTCAATTTATTAAGCTTTGACTTCTCAGACTTATAACTTTGTTTTGTCTTTTATTTTAGTGTCCCAAGCGATAAGATGCATGTGTACTATTATTTTCCAACGTACTGAATCAATGCCTCAGATTTGATTTTATTGCTTTTCAGCTGACCTGCCCCCCCCCCCTTTAAGTAATTAAATACTAACTACTAAAACTAAAGCTATTCTCCCCCTTGTAAGGGACAAAACATTTGGATTACAATATCGTTGTTGGTCGCGTGACATCATTTCACTCAACAACATGCTTGCGAAAATATGCATGCTGAGCAACAAAGTTGCGAGAAGCTGCATGCATGCACGCGAAAGAAGATAACTCGCATGCATGCGAAAATGAATGCATGCGACAGTCAGACAAGTCGCATATGCATGCGAATGAAGCATGCGAAAGGAAGACAAGTCACATATGCATGCGAAATCATGATGCGAAAGGTGTACATTTCGCATGCATGCGAAAACGTGGATGGAACCACATGCATGCGAAATGTTCAATGCATGAATATATATGTGCATGCGAGCACAGTTAAGTGTGTGCAACATTTTTACAACCGAGAGCTCAAATTAAGTGTGTGTTTAGTTGTAGTTTTCGCTCAATTCGAGCAGATCACATTTTGTGATTGTTTCCACCTTCGGGTGAGATCGATATTATATCGATTATCATTGTAATCATTCGACACATGATATATACATTTGAATTACAATGATTTTATGCTGAATATCTTGTTCTCTCAGTTGATTCAATAAGAATACGCACCCGTCTTCGCTTATTATCAAGTGCAACAATCTAACGAAGTGAGATTGATCGGTTTACGGACTTTACACCCCTAAAATTCTAAAATAGAAAATCTTTTTGTGTTTTTGATATTTTTTTAAGACAGAAAATAAAAGCAAAGAAAATAAATTGGACAGAAAAATTAAACTAAGAAACATACGGACGGACTATGAACTCGAAGCTTCCGGAATCACATCCTATTTCTTCTTGACGCCATTGATCTCTAATAGATAGTAAAATCTCGGTTTATCAAAGGCTTTTGTATAGAGGTTGGTGCACTGAAAATCCGTGTTAATTTTGATTACATCAATTAAATGCTTTTCAAAACAATCACGTATATTAATTAAATGCTTTTCAAAACAATCACGTATTAAGTGATATTTAATTCTGATATGTTTGGTTTTAGGATGTTGTACCAGATTTTTAGTTACAGTTATGGCAGCAGAATTATCAACAAATATAGGGTTGTTAGTAAATTGCAAACAATAGTCCCGCATTTACTGTTGAATCCAGATAATTGGAGAACAGCAACTTGCAACAGCAACATATTCAACTTCATATGTTGATAGAGCAAGAGACGTTTGCTTCTTACATTGCTAGGTGAATAAACGCCTTCCAAAAAATTGACACCCCACAGATGTGGACTTGTAGTTCATCTTGCATTCACCATAGTCTGAGTTACTATAAGTTGTAAGTTCAAAAGTCATCATCATGGGGATACCACAACCCGAGTGCTGGAGTACCCTTCAGATAACGAAAGATTCGTTTCACCCCAATTAGATTAATTACTTTTGGCTTTGACTGATATCTGGAACAGAGAGACGTGGCGTACATGATATCAGGATGAGAAGCTGGGAGATACATTAGAGATCCAATCATTCCATGATTCATGGTGGCATCAACCAAATCTCCATTTTCATCAGGTGCCACATCGTGGTTCGTAGCAAGAGGGGTACCAGCAATTGTTACATTTTCCATATCAAAATGCTTTAGAATGTCCCCCACGTATTTGGTCTGATTTCAAAAGATTCCATTGGGTGTCTGATCCACCTGTAATCCAAGAAAGAACTTCATCTCATCCATGGCACTCATTTCAAACTCAACTTTCATCACCGATTCAAATTCTTTACATAATTCTTCGTTTTTGGAACCGAAGATTATGTCATCCACGTATATCTAAACCAGTAGTAAATCACCATCCTTTTCTCTGATGAATAACGTGTAGTCAATTACTCCCCTTCGAAAACCATGTTTTAACAGGTGAGTGGAGAGCTTCTCATACCATGCTCGAGGGGCTTGATGTAGCCCATACAAAGCCTTGTCTAACTTATAAACTCTGTCTTGATGATAAGGATCTTCGAAACCTTCTAGCTGACTGGCGTATACTGTCTCACGGATTTCACCATGTAGAAATGCACTTTTCGCATCAAATTGATACACATTGATCTTCATGTAGGATGCATAGGCTAGGAAAATCCTAATTGCTTCCATCCTAGCAACAGGTGCAAATACCTCATTGTAGTCGACGCCTACAACTTGTCTGAACCCTTGAACTACTAACCGTGCCTTGTTTCTGATGATGACCCCCTGGTCATCTTTCTTGCAACGAATAACCCATTTTGCGCCAATCACCTTTGCACCCTTGGGTCTATCCACTAGTGTCCAAACACCGAGCTTCTTAAACTGTAGAAGTTCTTCTTGCATCGCATTTACCCATGCCTCACCTTTCAAGGCATCACTTACATACTTGGGCTCGACTTGATAAACAAAACACTTATATGCCCTATCATGTATGTATCCCTTTTCCATTACTACAGTGTAATCAGCTGTGTACAACTGATTTCTTGTCTGAACACCTGAGAGAAGATCCTATATGATGTTGTCTGGGGGATGGTTCACGCTGATCCTTGTCACTAGAGTTGTAGGAAGAGCCACTTCATTATTATGGTTAGAAATCACTGGTTCATCTATGGCTGGAGTACTGTCATCAGGACTGAAAGATTCCTCATTGCTCATATTTTCATTATCAATCACCTTATCATCTGAGAAGTGGTCACTAACTTTTAGATCTTCCTCTAACGCCCCAGAAGTACCATTAATTGGGCAATAGTGCTCGAGGCTGGATTAGGAGTGTTTAAAACATCATACATCATTTGAGAAGCCACCTCGTCATCGGAATAGGCAGGAGGAAGATTGAAAGATTTGAAAAATCCATCATAATCAAAGAAGAATGATGGACCTTTTCTAGCAAGGGGTGTGGTGTATCTTTGAACATCGATGTTGCACCATACTTCAACCTGACCAGTTGCGTTTTTATAAACCTGTTTGTCTGGTATATTGTATCCTAGAAAGATACCTTCCCCTGCCTTCTTACTAAATTTCTCATTCTGAGCTTTCTTCAATAACACGCAAGGGGCTCCAAATAGTTCTAGATACTCCAGATTCGGTTTACGCTTTTGAAGCAACTCATAACAGGTTTTACCATGACGTGTAACCACTAAGACCCGATTGAGTGTATAGCATGCATTAGCCACGGCTTCATTCCAGAACTGAATCGGCAGCTTCAAATCTACCAACATTGTCCTTTCAATTTCAATCAAACTACGTTTTTTGCGTTCAGCAACCCCATTCATATGTGGAGTGTAGGCAGAACAGAATTGATGAACTATCCCTTTCTCTCGATAGAAAGTCTCCATCCACTGATTCTTGAATTCTTTCTCATTGTCTGAATGTATTTTCCTCACTTTCAACTTATACAAAGACTCCAAAGTAGTAACTTAATGTTTGAAAGACTCAAACGTCTCTAACTTGGCTTTAAGAAACATGACCCAGGAGAATCGTGAATAGTCATCAGTGACCACAAAACAGTATCAATCTCCTGTTATGCTTTTAGTACTGACAGGGCCAAACATATCCATATGCAGAAGCTCCAGTGAAATCTCAATAGAGTTAACTTTCTTAGATTTGTGAGATTTCTTTGTCTATTTCCCTTTCTTGCATGATACATAGGAATCTGGAAGCTGAAAGTTCTTGACGGTAACACCTTTAACCAGATTATTTTAAACCAAATGATTTATCCTCCTGGGATTGGTGTGACCCATTCTTCTGTGCCAAGAAATAGAATCCCTCTCGGTGGCCTTAGATAAGAAGCATTGAGCAGCAGATTCAGTTGTGGAGGCTTTTGACATATCCAATGCATACAAGTCGTTATATCTTGAAGCTGATGTTAGAACCTTTTCCTCAGGAATAACATAATCCTTCTTTAGAATGTAGCATCTCTTATTATCAAATACAACTTTAAAGCCCTTGTCGTAGATATGAGAAACTGAGAGTAAATTGTTTTTTCCAGTTGTTGAATGTAGTTGACTTTATCAAACTTCATTCTCTCATTTCCCACATCACCTTGAACTGTGATATAACCTCCTTTATTTCCCGCAAAAGATATGTGTACCCCTTTGATTTGTTTGACATTGAAAAGGAGAGACAGATTCCCGGTCATGTGCCTGGATGCCCCACTATCAATAATCCAGGTGTTAGTGATAGAGCTGTAGTGGACAACTTGCATAAGAATGGAAATGACTAGTTTAGGAGTGGGACCCAAGCTTTAACTGGCTTGGGTTTCCCAGAGGCATCACATATCATAAACTCCACCCACTATCCTTTTGAAGAAGAAGACACATTCTTGCTCATCTTGTCCTCACTTTCACACACCTGTTGATTTTGCTTTCCACAAACCAGTTTTGTGTAAGGCATATTTGTGATAAACAGACGACTAGTTTATAGTTTGAACTTTTGGTTTAACTTCCTCCCTAGGTGTTTCCTCAGTTAACAGAAATTTACTTGGGGCTTGTCTGTGTTGACTTTTGTGTTTTGGAGGGGTAGTTGATCTTTGTTTAGCAAACCTTGATTTGTATCATGAAAAAATTCAATTTTCTTTCTTAGCGTCTGATAGTAAGGACAATTTGGAGAAATATGTCCTCGTTCTCTACAACTATAACATGATCTCCTCTCAAATGGTCTTGGAGATCTTTTGTGTAGGGGAGAGGGTGAGCTGGAATTGGTCTCTTGCTTATCAACTTTAGGTTTCTCACCTTCTTTGACAAATTTTATTGGTTTCATATTTTGATTACCTTTTACTTTCATTTTAGTGAGGTTTTGATGATTATCAGTTACATTAACTTTTGATCCCAACCCAAGAGTAGCCTTGCTATTCTCTTCATCCCTATTATCAGTGACAGCTTCATCTTTGGCGCCAGAACTAGATCCATTCTTTTTTGTAACAGATTGCACAGTTTGAACTGTGGAATCTGGATCATTGACTAAAGGGGTAGTTACCACATGATCCTTGATAGGGTTATTATTTATTGGTCTACATTTTGTGTTCAAAAGGATCGCATGTGGTGGTGGCACTACTTTATAACCAAGCCCTTCCCCACAGTTTCTCTCTTTGACTAAGTTCTGAACAATGTGAGAGGAACTAGCTTGACTATGCAATTTTTGATTTAACGATTCAATTTCGACTTGCAAAATCTCTTTTTCTTTCTTAGTTTCCTCAATTGTTGAAAGACAGAACATAATGTCATTTGCTTGATTAAAGGCAACAACCTCGGTTTCTATAAGTTGTTTTCCTAACAAATCAGGTTTTTCTTTAAAGTTGCTTTTATTTTGTTTTAAAACTCGGTTAGCTTCTGTGCATAATTTAAAATCATTTACCAGACTGTCATTGTGATCTAACAACCTAGCAAATTTTAAGTCTATGTTTTCATGAAATTTATCACATTCTACACAAGCATGTTTATCAAATAGTTCATCTTTAGAACATACCTGTGATGAGCTAGAAGTGTCAGCCATAAAAGCCACTTTAGATTCCTCACAGTGGTCAATTCATTTTCAACCAAATGATCCACGGCATCCATAGCTTCTTCAACTTCTGAATTTGCATTTTCAGCTATGTTATCTCCTTCACTTGCTGACCCATCATCAAGATCTTCTACCATAGCCACATTTGCATCTCCATCAAACAGAAATCTGAAAGACCAGTCCTGTCCTTCGTTACCTTAAGCAACCAACACCTTAGTATCTTGACTTGTTGATGCTACCTTCTTTTCTTTGTCCTGACGGTTGATCGATGAAATAGGGTTACCATTTCTGGTCTTTTTAGGTTTCACACACTCTCTTTTGAAGTGACCCTTTTCACCACAGTTGAAGCATGTAACTTTTGTTTTATCAAAACCAAAAGTTGTGTCTTTGGTAGCAACCAGATTCTGCCCAGTCTTCTTTATAAACTTCTTAGCCCTTCTAATAGCACTGGCTAAGGCCCACATGATATCCATTTTTTCCAACTCAGTTTCATCTACCTGCTCATAATCTTTATCGGCTAGATGACAATTTCTAATCTTACATGGAACTAAACCATCATAAGAGTGTACCACTACAGCGAGAAGATCCATATGCTCTTTTGCTATTTCAATAGTAACATTCCCCAGATTTTCAGTCTTTCAGCTTGATGGAATTTGAGTCAGGAATAGCATATTGGGTTCCAGATGAACCTGATGAATCACTTCCCGAAGAGCGGCTTTGAAAGGTTCCAGATATGTTAGAAACAAAAGCTGTCTGAAGAGGTGGTCCAGATGAAACTGGGTTAGGAGTAACATTATAGACTAAAGGATTCTGAGTTTAAGATCCTTTCTTTGACTTATATTTCAAACGTAGTTCCTCATCCCTTAATTTCAAGATGAAATCATTTATGTCTAAAGTTGCAAAAATGTCATTCTATCTCAGATTAGACACAAATGGATCCCATTTATCCAGCAGACCATCAGCGAAACTTGATACTTTATCCTCCATAGATGTTGTCACACCATGAGTATGTAACTCGCTTAACAAATGATAAAATCTATCAATAATGTCATCTAAGCTCTCATTTCCTATTGGAGGGTAGTTATCAAATTCCTTTATGAGAGCTTTAGCCTTCAGCGCCTTCAGGGTTGCATTACCATCGTATCTCTTTTCTAAAGCTTCCCATAACTTCTTAGACTGTTTATGATCTAAAAACTGATGAAAGATGTCTTCGGGAATTGACTGAGTTAGCAAAGCATAGGCTTTATTCTTAGCATTGTATGCAACCTTTTGTCCCTCATTCATACCACCCAAGGTCAGCTTTACCCCATTAGCACCAACTGGTATAATATAACCAGTCTCAATGGTTGTCCATAGATTCGGATCCATATCATTCAGATAGATTTCAAACCGTTGTTTCCATTGTGGGTATTCATCCAAAGTCAACAGTTTAGGTGGTTTGTTATGGTTCCCAATCTCATTTTCCAACTAGATTCTGGATACGTGAATCCTTCCGAGCAGTAAGCGCAGAGTTCTGATCTTCCATGATATCAAACTTTGAAAAATTTAGGAAAAGACAAAATTAAATGTGCGATTGAAGAGTACGACTAAGTTCAATCGTGCGATTGGAAAATGCGACTGAGTTCAATCATGCGATTGAGTTTAATCATGCGATTGAGGGATACGAATGAGTTCAACCATGTGGGTTAGCTTAACCGTGCGAATGAACAGTTCAACTAAGTCCAGTCTTGTGGTTGAATGGTATAATTAGGATTCAGTTATGCGGTTGAGTTAATCATGCGACTGATGCTGTTGTTAATGAAAAATTCAAAATTTTGGACACTTTGATACCAAAAATGATTTTCACAAACCCTAATCTGCCATACATCGAAAATTATGAAACTTTAGAATCATGAACACTTCACAAACACCTTTTGAACCAAAAACACCAATTTTTTGAATTAAAACGTTGCTTTTAACAGGAACACTAATCGAATCCATAAAGAATCATAAGCCAAAGCTCTGATACCACTTGTTAGGACCGTTTTTGTACAGAGTACTAACTAATTCAATGTGAAACCAAATCAAATAGCGCGGAATTCTATTTGATTGGCGATCCAATCAGTGAGAACGACAACCTGATCAATCTAGCGAATAAAAAACATTGAGAACGAGTTGGAATCGATCAGGAATGAACTTTGAAGTTGGATGAACAAACTAGAACACTCTAGACGGCTAGGGTATGATAATATTCAAAGTGTTCTATTTTTCCACGAATTATGTAGTATTTATAGGTTTTCAGTATTCAGTCGTATGAATGAGCCATTAGCATGATTCAGTCGTGTGACTGACTCATGCATTTGATTCATACGCACGACTGAAGGTTCAGTCGTGCGACTGAGTCAATCTTATGTCTTAGTCATACGACTGATCCAATCACCTAGTTCAGTCGTGCGACTGGTCCATAAGTATGATCTATTCGTGCGTCTAGTGCATAAATATAGTCCATTAGCATGAATAACCCACCTGACTAAGTTGAACACATTTCTGAATCATTATTTTCTCAGAACTATGCACAACAACCTCATACATATATATAATGTTCATTCATATGTGTAATACTAAATACAATAAGAATATGATATAATCAAAGACAAATAAACATCAAAAAACATATCACATATCATTAAGCATTTGCATTAAATATGTGTAAGAAATGAAAGACATTTACATTTAAGTATATAAACTAAGGACATCAAGTATCAACAGCTACTTAGCTTACAATCAGGTCACATGGTCTGCATAATAGTTAACACTCAAATAGGTCATTTCTATGCAATTTCGCTGGTAGTTGCGCTATTCGATTCGCTATAGTCTCGCCGTCAGTTTCACTGCCAGTTTCGCTGCCAGTATCGCCTGCAGTTTCGCCCAACAGTTTCACTGCCAGTTTCACCCAACAGTTTTGCTGCCAGTTTCGCCTAGTAGTTGCGCTGCCAGTTTCACCTAGCAGTTTCGCTACCAGTATTGCACTGAAATTTCACTACTAGTTTCGCCCGACAGTTTCGCTGCCAGTATCGCACTGCAGTTTCGCTGCCAGTTTCGCCCAGCAGTTTCGCTGCCAGTTTCACCCAATAGTTTCGCTACCAGTTTCGCCCAGTAGTTTCGCTGCAAGTATCGCACTGCAGTTGTTGGAGCATATATTGTCATATATAGTGTGTCCGTCGCTTGATGAATAGTCTAGGCTTAATGTAATACACCTGATATGTTGTAAACACATGAAACTGGGTCATTCGCAGGAG
>BJCO01636293.1:0-23415 GCA_018326465.1 Flaveria floridana
AGTATATGCCTTGGATTTGTCAAAGAAAATCGATCTAAAAAGCCATCCTTGCCTGTTCTCCAAGGCTTCTTCTCAGGAATCTACTCTATGGCATAGAAGGCTTGGTCATGTGAATCTCAAAAACATGAACCAGCTGATTCACCATGGTTTAGTAAGAGGATTGCCAATGAAGGAGTTCAAATGTGATGAAGTTTCTTACCATCCTCAAACGGACGGACAAACTGAGCGAACTATCCAGACTCTCGATGATTTGTTACGTATTTGTGTCCTTGATTTTGGTGGTGACTAGGATACGTATTTACCATTAAAGGAAGTTTCTTATAATAACAGTTATCACTCAAGCATTAAGATGGCACCGTTCAAAGTACTTTACAGTAGTAAATGCTGATCTCCGATTTGTTGGACGGACATCGGTGACAAATTCATTACCGGTCCTAAACTTATTCAAGAAACAAATGATAAAATTTCTATAATCTGTGATAATCTTGAGGTGGCTAGAAGTCGACAAAAGAGTTATGCGGATAAAATATGTGAGTCTTTAGAATTCCAGGTCGGTGATATGGTTCTTCTTAAAGTCTCACCATGTAAGGGAGTTGTGCAGTTTGAAAAGAATGGTAAATTAGCTCCACGGTTTGTAGGACCTTTCAAAATTCTGAAAATGATCAGAAAAGTGGCTTAAAAGCTAGAACTATCCTTTGAACGTGGTGGGGTACATCCTGTTTTTCATGTCTTAAATCTAAGAAAATGCTTGACTGACGAAAGTCTACATGTTTCTTTGGATGAATCCGAATCGACGATTCCTTACATTTTGTTGATAAGCATGTAGAGATCATGGATCGAACAATGAAGAAGACCCGAACCACTACCACACCGATCGTCAAAGTTTGTTGAGAAAATAAACATGGAGCCTAGTTTACCTGGGAACGCGAGGATTATATGAAGAAGAAACACCCTCATCTGTTTGCTTAGTCGCATCTTTAATTTCGGGACGAAATTTCTTAAAGTTGGGGAGACTGTGACAATTCAAATATTCATTAACTAATCGTTACATTCCATTATTTCTTGTAAGGGTTAATTATGTCAATAGAAAAACTATGGGTGTTCATTTTGCATTCTTTTAATCTTAATGTTCCTATTGTAATCTTACTTTCATTTATTTAAAATTTTATAACTTGATTAGTTATTAACAAATAATTCTTTATGTAAAGTTTAAGTGTTAATAATGAGGTTGATAATAGAATTAAAACAAAGAATCAAATTATGAAGTTTATTAAATTGATAAGGCTTATAAAATCAATTGAAGTGTATTTAAATTAATTTGTAATGTTTAAGGGTTGAAATTACAAATTTATAAACTTAATTACTAAGGGTTTGGGCATAAAATAATAAACTTTAAAACCATAGGGACCAAAGTTGTAAATTCCTTAAAACAACCCCCCTCTCCTCACCCCATTTTTCTGGTGGCCAACCGGCAAGCCTCCGGCGCGGCTCCGGCGACACCAATAACCCTCCAAGACCTGATTTTTCAACCTCAAACCACCCCCAATTGATTCGCGAACCTGTTTCAAACCTGGATATGGGTTTAACTCGATCTTTAACGCAGTATTGATGATCTTAAACACAAGAACCGAACCGTGTCATAAATCAAAACTGTTTCGGTAATAAATCATGTTAATAACACAATTAATCGAGCATACAAATTCATATAATCAATTAGAAATCATTGATACGTTTAATTTCACTTGAAGCTGTAAATTATAACTCGAATTTCAACCGAAACTCCCGAACTCAAACCCGAACTCGTTGAACATGAAACGACTCTAACCGAGGGTACTTAATAGAAGGGAAAGGATTGAATTGGCCTCTCTTAACTCTCTATAATTTCAATTTCTCGAAGAACACACACAAACACCACCTTCAATTGCCATTGTTCATCGCGACGAGCTCACACCCGTTCCAGTCACGTTCTACATCAATTCGGGTACTTCCAAACACACACACACTCGATTAACCATGGGGAATCAAAGCCCTATGGTTAATTTCATTAACATCCATGAATTGATGTCCAATTGGCTTGGTTTTGCTTATAGGGTTCATGTGGAATTGGGTGTTTTCAATTAAGTAAGTTTTTTATGAATTAAAAGTGGGGAATTATCAGGCATAGGTGCCCCAGCCTACAGGCGTAGGCACCCTAGCCTACTGGTTAACACGTTTCCCTTATACACAGGGGACCCGGGTTTGAATCCGGGCACCCACATTATATTTTTAGTGCTTTATTTACATTTTTAAATATAGAAATCAATATATATATATACACACTAATTAATTAGTTTAAAAATTATTTTGCTAATCGAATTGATTCAGGAAGTCTTAGTTGATTTTTGAAAATTTTAAAAGCGTCAATATTTTATAATTTAAGGTTACAATGTTACAAAATGTTATTAAAAATTTTATTCTTTTGTTTTCTATACCAAAACGTATATTATTTCACACTTAAATTATTAAGGCTTGTGGCTAATATAATTTAAATAATTAAAGATTAGTTATTTTAGAATTTTAACAATTACACACTATCTTATCGATCTTTTAAGAGTTTATTATTTAAGCTATGTCAAATAATTCCTTTTCAAAAAATATGTGTTATTATTATTAAACCCATTGTATTTCAAGTTAAATTATTAAAAAATCCTCAATCCTAATTGAAACCCTAGCTTTTCCAAATCGTTTTTGAAATCTTACCAATTATAATCTTAACTTGGAACACTCGCCTATAGGTAATCTGTGAGGAAACCTTTGGTGGTATTTTTCTTATTAATCAAAGTACATTATACATAATGAGTTCCCATACCCCCATTTTACTTTATTTCACTTTATCTGGGGTGAAGCATGTTAATCATATAAATGTACACTAATAAATTCTTTAAATACTTATAACACACGTGCAATTCATCTTGTTAAATTGTCATGGTTATTTGAAATATTGGTGAACATTATATGATAGTTATATTGTAAAACAATTATTAACTATTGCTAGCCTAGCGCCGTCATAGATCTATGGGCTTGACATGGCTATTTGGTGCTAAAGCCGAGGTTATTGCCGGCTCCTGATGACGTATTCTTGTTTATCATGGGAACCAAATGCACTTAGCTAATCGTATATTTTATTGTGGCCATATTTTGTCAAGGTTTGATTGTGTCATTATTTTATCTATATGTTCTTTTATTATATCGTAACACATGACATGAATTGCCTCTTAAAAAGGTTTTATATATGTATGTACTATCTCATAGGAACTCACTAACATACGTATGTTGACTTTATTTTTTAAATGTTTCAGGAGGTGCAGAAGCTTAATTGTTGACTCTTGAAGGATAGAGTTCATCTAGGGTTGGACCTAGAATAAAATACAGAAATCATTTTATATTTGTGTTATGATCTTGCACTTGTTATTTAACTTATGTTATGGTTGTTGCTTGAACTTATGGATGTAATGTACAATTTGGAACCTTATTAATAATAATATTTACACTTTGAAGAAGCGTTGTGTGGCATTGAACAATCTTAACCCTCACATCTCAATGTTTCCGCCATTAAGGTTGGGGTGTGAAATATGTGTCATTGTTTTTCAAAAACCCTTAAGTCAATGTGTTGTTTGAGCACTTAGAGTTTGTTAAGGTTTTCTAGTTACACGTACTTATGTACTCACGTGTTCTAGGTAACCTTTGACGGGTGGAATTTCCACTCACCGTTAGCTTCGCTTATATTGTTCATTTACGCACTAGGTGAGTTCAATACCCCACTTTTATACACTCTCTTTTCAGGGGAGATAGCATACATTTTACAAACACCTGTAAGGATCAAAAATAATAACGACCTTTTTAATTGTGGTTCTTCATTGCGGTTATTGAGTCTCTTGTTCATTAGCTTCATGAGATGTGATGGGATTTGATGTAGATGGTTCCTCAGTGTTAGTCGTATTATCATTATGAGAAACTGGTGAATCAATAGATGGTTCAAATGGATGGCTTATAGTCACTGGTATATGAATGATATGTGCTATTTCAGTTTCTTCATAAAGATCTATTTGTCTACCACCATCACTCCCATTTAAGTTTGTAAACTCAAGGAATTCAATATTTCTAGTCTCAACAATTCTAGTGGAATGAGAGGGGCAGTAAAATCGGTACCCTTTTGAATGTTCAAGATATCCAACAAAATTACAACTAATGGTTTTAATATCTAATTTCTTAGACTGTGGATTATAAGTTTAGCTTCAGCTGGACATACCCATACTTTAAGATAATTCAAATTAGGTTTCCTTCCTATCCATATTTCAAAAGAAGTCTTAGGGACATACTTAGAAGGAACCTGATTAAGTATGTAGATAGCTGTTTTTAATGCCTCAGTCCAACAAAATTCAGGGAGATTATAGTTAGCCAACATACTACGTACCATATCCATTAGGGTATGGTCATGCCTTACAGCCACACCGTTTTGTTGAGGGGTTTTGGGCATGGTGTACTGATTTATTATACCATGGCTTTTACAAACTCATAAAAAGACCCCAGACTTTGTCCTGCATTGGTGTGTCGACCGTAGTATTCTCCACCCTATCAGATCTCACAACTTTTATTTTTTGGTCTAGTTGATTCTCAACTTCAGCCTTAAAAAGTTTTAAAAGTTTCAAGAGATTCAGATTTTTCATGGATCAAAAACAAGTACATATAACGAGAATAGTCATCAATGAAAGTAATAAACGATTTATGCCCTCCAATACCTACAGAAAATAGTATGTTCATTCTTTCTCATGAAATGTGCCCTAATCTTTAATGCCACAATTTAGAAGACTTTTCCATATTTCTTTTTCTTTTATTTCTCATTAAATTGTCTTCTATGTTATAAGACAACAAAGATTTTGAAAATTTATGATCTAGACAACTTATAAAGGTCTCCATCCAATATACCATAACCAACAGTATGGGAATTGAAACTTAAAATACATCTACCATGTCCAAAAGTAAATATATATACATCATTATCCAATATTGGAACAAAAATTAAATTTCTAGTAATAGTTGGTACATATAAGGTTTCTGTTAAATTTAAAATGAATCCCCATTCAAGAACTAAAGAACGAGTCCCCACTGCTTTCACCTTAGCCACCAAGCCATTTCCCACTTTAACTGTTCGTTGGTTTCTTGCCAGCTTCCTTATTGTACGGAATCCCTGTAAAGAGTTAGAGATATGTATAGTGGAGCCAAAGTCAAACCACCATGTATTATAGGGAAAATTAACATTAAATGATTCATAAATCTTATGGTTTAGGGCAATACCTTTCTTTTCTAACCATTCTTTGAGTGTGCCCCTTTTTTATGGTAGAAATGACATTTGGGAGTGCCTTTGAATGTGCTAGTACTTACTCTAGGGGTAGAAAACTTATTAGTTTTGGATTTATTTCCCATTTCACCCTTGCCTTTAAATAAGACCTTCTTCTTGGAGTCAGGAGTGGTTAGATGAATAACATCACCCTTTTTTAGCTTTAAGCATTTTTCTTCTTAAGCCCACATGGAAATCAGTTCGCGCATCTTCCATTTCTCCTTTTGAGTGTTATAGTTAATCTTGAAAAGATCAAACTGGTAAGGGAAAGGTGTCATAATAGGTGAACTAAAAATCCTTCACTGATTTTCATGTCTATATATTCAATTGGTTAGCCATGTCATTCATCATCATGATATGCACACGCACACCACCAACCCCATTATACTTTGTTGTTAACATTCTAAGGATTAGAATACTAACATTGGTCTTTGAAGTACCCTTTCCTCAACCAAGTTCAAGTAAACTTAGCATTATCAAAATCAGGGATCACTCCCCAAATGATTGGAGGTATGGAATTTTTTATTATCATGAGTGACATTCTATAAGAGCGCTCACCCTTATCATAAGTTTTATTTTGTTCTACCGTGTAATCATCGGTGAGAGTAGTATGAGCATTATGTCTTAAGAATAATCAAGATCCATAAATCCAAGGTTAACTTAACTTGTTCTACCCAAGTACTAAATTTATTTCCATTTAAATGTTCGATTCCGTGCAAGTAACCGGAACCTGCTCGTAAGGTAGATGCTGAAGCATGTAAAGAATAAGTAACATGCTCAGTTATAACTATACAATACATAATTGGGATACAAACATAAAATATATCAGATAAGAAATGAGAAAAACTTATTACTAACACCAAATAATAGGTATGAATACACATCACGCTCAACTATTAACATCTCGTTGGTTCAGTTAACAATTAAACTTAAAATGTTAAATTATGAAATTTGATAAACACATGTGTCACAAAATACCGTTGGGTAAGATGTAACAAATATGTTTATTTCCATTATTCAAATCATTAAAACATTACCGTTGGGTTCATGAACTAATAGCTTAAACAATGTACATTGAGTGAATTAGTTTTAATGCTCATATTGACTAGAACAGCTTCCCGTTGGTTCCACCGTTCAAATCATTAAAGCATAAGTCATTCAAGATGTCAAGATGGTTAATGAGAATGAGAACACTTATGAACTAATGTGTGACATATGGTAATTTTCTGTTACCAAACTCCGTTAGTTCCGTTAGGTCTTTCATACACGTGTCGTGAGCACACACTAGTTGTCGTTGAACGTTGGTGACTTTATAACAATGATCTATGATAAACAAATAATAACTTAATTAATAATTTTAGTTATTAATTTGTAGTTATGTGATTTATAAAGTTTAAGTATTAGTTGTGAATTTTACTTGATAACGTGACTACGTGTAATATCTATATGATTCATGTGTTTTTATTATTAGTTGAAAAAAAATAATTATTATTGTTGAATAATAATATATGAGTTTAGAAGTTAAAACCATTTATAAAGATGTTAAAAAAGTTAATTTTTATAAAATATTATAAAAGAGGGATCAAAGGGGTAATTCTAATTAAATTGAGTTTAACAAAAATCAAACCCTAATCCCCTCCCCACCCTTTTGTATGGCCGAACACCCATCCCCCCGCTAATCATTTGATTTGATCAAAGAACAAGTTCCAAGCTTCGATTTTGATTGAATCCAAGTTGTATAAGTTGAATACAAGTGCTAATCATCACCCTTACATACCTAAATGTTAGATTTTAGTAGTTTTTTATGGGTTTTTGATGTTGGCCGAACCCTAGTTCGATTCTTGTTCAAAATGTCAAATTTTTGATTGTTTGTTGATTGTATGATGTTAATTAGATAGTATTGATGATAGTTTACGTGGATTATACAAGAAATTCATGATTTTGATGCGTGGATCATACCTTACTATTAATAAAGTAACTTTTGTGCATGAACTTGATGATTTAATGATGAATTGATGATATGTTGGAATTGTGATAATTATGCTAGAAATCCAAGAATTGATCATGTAGTTCATACCTTGCTAAAAGTAGAAACTTTTGGATATGAGATTGGTGAATTATGTTGATGATGATGTTGAACATGTTTAAATGAAAGTTATGAGCTTGAATAGGTAATGTTGTGATGAATTTATGATTGATTTGGGTGTTGGATTGATTTTGAGATATTACTTTTCCAATAGGGAAACTATATTTGTGTAGAACCTTGGATATGGTGAATTGAGCATGTTCATGTTGTTAGGGTCATGTTAGAATGTTTATTGATGATGTCTAATGCGTTGGATTGTGTTAATTGGGTTGTTTGGATGGTTGATGAACTAGTTGAAAGAATCTAGGTTACTTGAAAAATATGCATGAATACAAGTATGATGTTTTATACCAAATGTATGTATGATGGATTATGTTGTTGATGTGACTTAGGATGTACAACATGGATTATTATTTGTGATTAAGAAGTCATGATTGGGATAGGGATTGGAACTGATCATTGCTATGAATGTTGATTTGTATTAAACTGGTGATCAATATGATTATGCTAAACTGAAGTAGTATAAGGATCTTATTAGAACTAGAGTTAATGATGGGATATAGGTGGATTACTTGTATGATTATCATGTATGATATATTCCTACACTTGATTAAATGGGAATTAAACTAATATGTCACCAATGGGTCAAACGGGTCAACTAGGTCAAATGAGTCTTGTTTTCTAAAACCTTTGGTCAATGTGTTAATTGAGCACTTAGTATTGTTAAAGATTCCGTGTACACGTACTTATGTACTTGCGTGTTCTAGGTAACCTCTGAAGGTTGTCTTTCTCTCTCTCAAGTTAGCTTTAATATCATTCGAGTGCACACCAGGTGAGTTCATGCCCCACTTTTTATACACTCTCTCTTTTAGGGGAGATAGCATACTTGTTTCCAAACTCATCACTGTTGTAAGTTGTGTATAGTTTAACATAGTGTAATTTACCTTGAAAGTACCCATACTTTCGGATCGTTAATATTGGTAACTAGCGGGAAATGTTAGGTAGTACTACTGGGCTTGAAATGCCCCACCCATACGACTCGAGGTTAAACGGGTGCAATATTTTCCTAAAACACAAACATAATCACAACTTGGTAGGTTGTGATGGGAGGCAAACAAACGAAACACATGTCAGCTTCGATCGCGAAATCACTATTGTTATTACTTGTGAATTTAGATTAGCTATCTAATACAATGCACCTCTTATGTTTTATAATTATTACTGTTTATGTTAAACGCAACCTCTTGAACTCATCAACCATTGTGTTGACATTTTTAGTATGTTATTCTCAGGTCGTTAACTCTGGCTATCAGCAGGAGCACATCACATTCCAACATGCTTTGCAAAGTTTCATATTGTGTCAAAACATCTATTTTACTATTTATAAGTTCTAAATAATGGTTTGGCGTGTGTTTTGCCAATTTACATTTTTAGTACTTTGAGTATAACTTATTTACAAACGCTTCCATATAGTTTTCAGTTTTAAACTCTTATTGCATTTTATTTAAACGTTGCATATAGTGTCGTTCTAAGTAACTAATGACTGGGATCCTGGTTTGTTCACACGCCTCGCGGTAAAACCCCACACGTGGATTTTGAGGGTGTGACATAATGTAGTCATAATATTTACATATATGCATATTGTAGACGTCGGGCACAAATAACCCGTACATGGCCGGACACCCGAACCCGGCAACCCGGCCCATACGGGCGCACCGGGTAAAACAGCGCAACACGCGCCCTGTCTCTAAATACATCGGGATCACCCCCAATCATAACCGACAAGTCAGTAATGGATTTTTAGGGGAATAATCCTAGTAAATCAGCGGACGGTTACACAAAGCAAGGGCTATAAATACCAGGTAAGGAGGATTGAGATCCTCACCACAAAATACACATAAAACTCACTCTTTATTTTCCCTATCACATATTTCTGTTCGACCAATACTTACTCTCACGCCGGAGGGTCGTTATAGAGAGACCTTCCCTCTCTGGAACGCCTTAACTAGTGTTGTCTTCATTTTGCGTAGGTGTGAAGATTTCGAGAGCACCGGTGGATCGAAGTTCAACTAAGACTGGAATTATAGGGAGCTGAACTACGTATTTACATTGGCGCCATCCGCATCAAAATCTAAACGGCACACCCAAAAACTCTCACACCACTTTTCAACATGTCTAATCCGATAGAAGGAGTTCAGATTGAGGATGCGAGCAGCGATAGTGGGGACGCAATCACATTGCAAAATACGGAAGCACTAGCAACCCAGTCATGTCAACCCACACAACCAGTCATACTAACCTTCACGACACCTCTACCACCAAATACCTCATTTCGAACATTTCCTACGACCACCCACCCATCATCACACCCACATCAAAATTACCCAACCATACCATTACTACCATCCATGTTCCAATTTCCAGCATCAACAGTACAACTAACACCTTCCACACCAATCCAAACAGCATTCAACCCTATGCCCATGCCCGGCATGTATACCACACTCCCACCATTTCCACATGTCACACCGCCCGTAACCGCAACCCCGGAGCAGCAATACCTCATGGCCCTGTAGGAACATCAGGCCAGGGAATTGTAATTGGCAGAGCTTTGAAGACAGCTTCCTATGAAGATTCAACTAGGCTCACACCAGCAACAATCCCCACAACTCCGATGGCCGCCGCGGTTGACTTCACAAAGCCATACAAGCCGGTCGCGTTAGTAGCCCAATCAAAGTTCATTCCAGCAATGGCACAAGCCTAATTCTCGACAAGGCTGAAGATCCCGTCCACAATCGGGAAGTATGACGGAACATCTGACCCGGACGACCACGTCAATATTTTCGTGAGTGCAGGGGGTAGAAAAATGGACCATACCTGTATGGTGCCACATGTTCGTTCAAACTTTTGTGGGGGCGGCCCGCGTCTGGTTTGACAGTTTACCTACGGGAAGCATAGGAAACTTCGAGGAACTACTAAACAAGTTCATGCAGCAGTTTAGCCATCAACGCCACCACACGAAGGACAAAATTGAAATACTACATATCAGGAGAAGGGACGTGAATCAATCGAAGACTTTATTACCCGGTACAATAAAGAAAGCCTACAGATCAGAGGAGTAGGTGAAGACCTCATGATTGCAGGTTTCATTCAGGGGGTACGGAGTGATGATCTCATCCGCAGGCTTGACGGAAGAGATGGGATGCCCAAAAACATGGAGTCATTAATGGCAGCTGCAAAGGTTTTCGTGTGAGCAGATAAGTATGTCTTAGCCAATAGAGACATGGACCGAAAGTCCGTTAAGCGAGACCATCACAAGATGTTCAACACGGCCTACAGCCGCGGGCATGACAAATGGATTCGGTCGCGTTTCTCTGATCATGGGCCAAATTTCAACCCGAGGAACGATAGAAAGTCGGACCAAGGGATCACCAGGCAAAACAACCGAAGTCCGGTGCATCAGGTGCCCGGAACCGGACGCTGGCAAAACTCAAATATGGCATTGTCCAAGACACCAAGTGAGATTCTGAACACAGAGAGGCCGTGACTTCCACATCCGCGCCCCTTGACAGACGCGGAAACCGGTCGGGACATGACCAGATACTGTGATTATCATCGAGATAAAGGCCACACCACGGATAACTGCTATCAATTGAAAAGACAGATTGAGCTAGCAGTAAAATCTGGTTAGTTGGCTCACCTTGTGAAAGATATAAAAACAGGACCCCAAGGGCCAAGGGCCACCGGGAAACATCCACAAAAACAGAAGCTTATCCGGCAGGTAAACATGGTCAGTTCTTACGGAAATGGTAGGAGAAAACGGCAAGGGCAAGATTCGGAGTCATGGATGGAAATCCCAATGGAGTTGCTGCCATTCAGTAAAGGCCAAACTGGTGGACCAACGATAATCACTACTCGGATAGGTGATTATAACATCCGCAAAGTGTTTGTAGATTGCGGGAGCGCCATGCACATCATGTATGAACATTGTCTGAAGAAATTGAATACGGAAGACCAAAGACGGTTAAGACCGGTAAACGCGCCACTGGTAGGATTTGTCGGGGAAGTAGTCAAGCCCATTGGTCAGATATCATTCCTGGTGCGACTACAGGAAGGATCCAAGATCCGGACCGTATAGAGGCACTTTCTGGTGGTGTCAACGGCCTCTCAACACAACATCATATTAGGGAGGCCCGCGATCGAAACTTTTAGGATGGTGCTCGCACCTTGCCAAGGCATCATCATGTTCCCTACTCCACGTGGCCCAGCTACAGTGCACATTGAAAGACAATGCGCAGAAGTGGAGAAGGTAGCAGGATGTCTAGCTTCGCAAGACAAACCGGAAAAATGGGTACTCAATAAGAAGCTCCCAGATCAACCAATTACTATTAGGAAAACGATCTCCGACCCCATAAAGGCGCGACTGAAACATCTGCTAGAAGACAATATGAATGTCTTTGCCTGGCAGCCGTCAGATATGATAGGAGTCCCGTGGCATGTAATTGAACACCAAATTGACACATACCAGACGATAGAGCCGGTGGTTCAGAAGAAAAGAAGTATGGGTGTCGAAAAAGTAAGGCGGCCATGCAACAGGTAGATTATTAGGGGAGGCTGGAATCCTGAGGAGGATAAAATACAAAAACTTGGATATCCAACCCGATGATGGTCAAGAAATCAAATAGCACATGGCGAATATGCATAGATTATAAAAAACTAAATGACGCATGTCCTAAGGATCCATACCCTCTGCCGGACATTGATAAGAAGATAGACTCACTCACCCGATACAGACTAAAATGTTTTTTGGACGCATACAAGGGTTACCATCAAATCTAGATGGCACCAAAAGACGAAGATAAGACCGCATTCCACACGGATATCGGGGTGTTCTATTACACCAAAATGCCGTTTGGCCTCAAGAACGCCGGGGCAACATATTAGAGGTTAATGGATAAGACGTTCATTAAAGAAGTGGGCAAGAACGTGGAAATATATGTCGATGATCTAGTGATAAAAAGAAAAGAAGAGGAACAAATACTGTACGATATCGAAGGGACCTTCCGGACACTGAAGAGCATCAACATGAAACTCAACCCTGGAAAATGTTCATTCGGGATGGAAGAACGATAATTCCTGGGAGTAGTGGTGACCAAGGAAGGATTTCAGGCAAACCCAGAAAAGATCCAGGCCATAACACAGATGCCCTCGCCGTCAAACCTGAAGGAAGTACAAACCCTAAATGGCCGTCTTGGGGCCATTAATCTTTTCCTGTCAAAACACGTGGAAAGATCACTACCCTTTATAGTAGCGCTGAAAAACTGCTTGGGAAAAAATTAGTTCAGGTGGATAGAATAGGCGGAAACAGCTTTTAGGCAAATGAAGGAATACTTGGCACATTTGCCGACCCTTACGGCCCCCTTGCCGGGAGAAACACTGTTAGTTTACCTGGAAGCTGCGAACTCAGCGATCAGTACCGTACTATTGGTAGAAAGACAAGGCAAACAAACACCAATACACTATGTCAGCAGGACTCTCTCAGGGGCAGAATCTAGGTTCACCATGATGGAAAAGTTGGCCCTGGCTCTGATCCACATGACAAGAAGACTTCACAGGTACTTCCATGACCATAAGATTGAGGTGCTAACAAACTACCCCATACAATAAGTGTTACAGAAACCAGAACTTTCCGGACGACTGGCCAAATGGGCGATCGAGCTAGGTAGCTTTAATGTACAGTTCAAGCCAAGACCTGCGATCAAGGGTCAAGTGATCCCTGATTTCCTGGCCAAAATACCGGAGGGCAAAGATGTAGAAGCCCAAAGGGAAGTTGCATGCCCCGAACCTAGAAACGTTGATGCAAGAAAATGGATCCTCCACAAAGATGGTGCGTCAAATGAGGAAGCATCTGGTGCCGGATTGATTTTGACAAGCCCAATAGGGACAGAACTCACATACGCACTACATCTAGCGTTCAAGATCACCAATAATGAAGCAGAGTACGAAGCTCTAATAGTCGGGTTGGATTTGGCGGCAAAGATGAATGCAAGAAGGTTGAGCGCACACGTCGACTAGCTCCTTATTGCAAACCAAGTGGCGGGATCCTAAGATGCCAAAGGAACAATCATGGCCCAGTACCATAGAAAGGTGAAGGAAAAAATGCAAACGTTTGACTCTTGTCAAGTAATATATGTGCCCAGAAGCCAAAACAAGAAGGCGGATGCCTTGATCAAGTTGGCTTTAGTAGCATTCAACCACCTTCCAAGAGAGGTCCAAGTGGAGGTACAAGTGAAGTCGTCGGTCATAGAAGTAGGACTAATACAGGTACACTTCAGCACTTGGATTGGCCCATTGTACGCATACTTGATGGAAGGAAAACTCCCAGAGAACAGAGGTGAAGCACAAAAATTCAGGTCAAGGCGCTACAATACGAAATACAAGACGGCCAGCTATACAAGAGGTCGTTTCTCGGCCCCTTGCTGAAGTGCATCGACAAGGAGGAAGCCAGCTACTTAATCCGGAAGATCCACACTGGTATCTGTGGTATACACTCAGGCCCCCGAATGGTTGTAGCGAAATTGCTTAATGCGGGGTACTATTGGCCGGGGATGCACCGCATGGCTGTAGAAGAACTGCGGAAGTGGTTCGAGTGTTAGTAGCATGCCCCGATGTGCCTGAGGCTGAAAAAAGACTTAATCCCGGTAACGGCAGCATGGCCATTCCAAAAATGGGCACTGGACATAGTGGGCACCTTTCCCGAGGCCCTGGGCAGAGTCAAGTTCCTTTTAGTCGTAGTAGACAACTTCACGAAGTGTGTAGAGGCCAAAATATTGGCCACAATCACGGCGATAAACATAAAAAAGTTCATCTGGAATGACATCATATGTCGTTTCGAGCTACCCCTATACCTCATCAGCGAAAATGGGAAACAATTCACGGACAAAAACCTGCAGGAATGGTGCGACGAACTGCATATCAAACAGATCTTCACATCCGTTGCTCATCCTCAAGGTAACGGACAGGTGGAAAGGGTAAACTGCAGTCTGGTGGAGGGATTGAAAAAGCAGCTGGCCATGGAGGGAGGAAACTGAGTGGACGAACTCCCAAGCGTGTTATGGGCCTACCGCACGATGCAGAAAACTAGTAACAACGAGACACCATTCAGCCTGACCTGTGGGACCAAAGCAGTAATTCCAGCTGAAATCGGAACACTATCTGTTTGCATAATACACGGCGAAACAAGAAACCATGATCAGGAATTGCGACTCGACGTAGAACTACTGGTGGAAAGACGGGAGATCGCAGCCATACAAGAGGCGATCTACAACTAGGAAGGGGGACCTATGCCAAAGGGACCCAAGTTGGGATCTTCTTCTGCCTTTACGGGAGCCAAAAAATCATTCAGGGCATCCACCTCACCCTTTGCAGCGCACGCCACTACGGCATCTAGGACCGGGAGCCGGAGCTCATCAAAAGCGTCACTGGCAACTACAAACTTCAGAGCGGAATCAACATCGTACAGGGTCAAAGACTCAATGACCCCCCGTCCCGGTGGAGGTTGAAACCCTACACCAATCCCTCCTGGAACCCCGCCACCTTCGCGCAGGAAACCATCCGGGTGACCGCATCGTTGAAGTCATCACTATCACAGATGGCCTCAACAGTCTTCAAGATGCCTTCGGATAATAACCATCAGCGATCTGCATCAGATTTGGCCATCTGGGTCTCCATCGAAACCTAAACCAAAGGAAGCTCAGAAATTAATCCAAAGAATGACACTGCACAAACTGTACGGTAGAGAGGTTACCTGGGTAGCCTGGAGCAGGTCACGTTCCTCCCGCAACCGGTCCCTGTCTGAGGAAGTAGAGTTGAGCTGGTCTTCCCGGTCAACCAGCATGGCCTTCAGCTTGCCTCCTTCCTCAGACAAACCCTTCACAGCGTCTTCCCTCTCCTTAAATAGTTTATTGCTCCTCTCACAAGCCTCCTCAAAGGATTTTCGATCTTGCCCATGCTTGGACTGAAGCTCGAGGATCCAGCGGGATAGCTAGCTGTTCTCTTCTTCCATCTCTGTCGCCCAGGCCTTCAACCGAGCCATCTCAACCTTGTCCGCCTTCTCCCTCTCCTGGATCTTGCTGATGTATTGATGTTGGAGCTCCCACTGGTGGCATATTACTGGCATGGTGGAAAACACATCAGCCAGGCAGACCGCAGAGAAGTTGGACAGGGTCTCATGATCCGAGTTCAGTCGGAACTCCCTCTCAGCTAGAGGCAGGGTGTTCTTTAGGAAGTCCCGGCATACCTCGTTATTCACCAAGCGGGTGGAATGAGTGATATTCCAGTCCGGGACGTACTTAGCCACCGCATGGTAAACCTGCTCAGTCAAAGGCAGAGAATGAGAACTACCCACCCCAACAGACAACCCTTCCTTCATCATCGAGGAACTCGAATGACCAGGAGAGGCCACCCTGCCACCGGGGATAAAATCAAAAGGTACCTCGGTACGAGGATGGTCACCCTCCTCCGGAGCAGCAGAATCGGATGTAACACTGGCATCCCTCAGCTCGCCGCCCATATGGACCTCCAAATCCTTCAAACGAGTTTTTGGTGGAACAACGTCGGGAGGAGATGAGACCGGGACTACAAAAGACGAGAAACAGGATCAACACCAAACATAAACCAAAGACACGGGGAATGTAAGGAACGCATACCTGAGGGACGGGGAGAGGAAGCAGAAACTGGTGGCTTGGCAAGGGAGTCCACCTTGTCGCTCATCATGTGAAGTTTGGACGGAGGGGATGAAAGTTTAAAGGCCACACTCTTCTTAGCCTGTGGAGGCTCAACATTAACGGTCGAGACCATTTCCGACCGCTTCCTCCTTTTTAGCGCCGTCTCAGAGGGGACCTCTTCTACATCAGAGTCCGGGTCCACCGGCCCCTAAGACCTAGGGACCTGGGCTTTCTTCGTACGCCCCTTCTTCTCCAACTTGTCTTTCACCTCGGCGGCAGCAACCTGAGCCCGGGACTTGGAAGACGAGCCCCTGTATGACCTGGCCATGGAGGGGAGAGCAAAATTCCCAATAGTCTGGTCTTGAATGGGGGACTCCCCGGCCTTCACATCGAGGAGCGTCGGGGTCAAGCTAGGAAACCTCTCAGGAAAGAGCACTTAGAAAAAGTTCATGACTAAAAACAAACAAGAGCACACATTAGAAAAGTCACGACACCAAAGCAACAATAGAAAATGAGAAAAAAACTAACCCTTATCCCTGAAAGTATAAATGGGAATCTTGTGATGGCGGGCCCAGATGCAGATCATACCGACCCCAACCAGAGCGTGCTCCGGAAGCTCTCAGAACGGGTTCGGCTCCCGGGAGAGAAACCGGTAGTCGGGATTAGACTCAAACTCCTCTTTCATGGGAGGAGTATCCACAAGCAATTCCGAGGCCTCCCAGTAGTGCATGGCCTGCGGAATCACATCCTCCCGGATGTAAAAGAACATGTTCTTCCACCCCTTGAAACTGGAGGGGACCTCGCCAGCATGGGGAGCCACACCGTGGCGTTTCCTGAAGGAAAACCAATCTCCCTTCCACGTGATCTCGTAGAAGACCATGAAAAGCTTGACACCCGGCTGGATACGGAGGGCGCGACAGCAAAACTCAAAGTGAGTAATGCGACACATACCCATAGGATGAACCTGGGTCAGATGAATGCGGTAGAACTGGAGGAGGTTTAGGGTAAAGACGGTGATGGGAAGACGGAAGTTGGTGTGGGTAAAGAAGTCGGTGTAGATGGTCATCTTCCCCGCAGAAGCATCAGGGGCAGTATCGTTAGGGTTCGGGAGTTGCGGCTCCCACAGAGGGTGAATCTGGTAACGATTCACCACCTTGTTGAACTCTTGCTCAGAGAACTTCACTGGACAGGTGTTATGATCGGAGGGATCCGATTCGGACCCCGTCACAACCTTGAGCTTCTCACGAGCGGAAGAAGAAGATTTTTTCGACATGGCGATGGAGAAAAAGAATAAGAAACGATGGTAAAAATTTTTAGGCTTTCGGAAGAAGGGAAATAGTACAAGGAAACCACCCGCCTCTTATAGGCATTTTCTCTCTCTTGCGCATTAAATGCCCCCCGAAGGGAGACAAGATGGTTAAGGCGCTTTTCAAAAAAAGGACCAATAGGAAAGCGGCATCACCTATTGACAATAAGAATAAGGACGGTCCCACTACATGACCGCACCAGACAAAAGACACACCGCGCAGCCGCGCAGTCATGTCTCATACATGCACAGGATAAGGACATGATGCCCTATAGAGGAATGTTTTACTCTAGTATGTTAATTATTAACAGCCTAGTCTAGGGAAACTTGTAGACGTAGGACACAAATAACCCGTACATGGCCGAACACCCGAACCCGGCAACCCGGCCCATAGGGCGCACAGGGTAAAACAGCGCAACACGCGCCCTGTCTCTAAATACATCGGGATCGCCCCCAATCATAACCGACAAGTCAGTAACAGATTTTTAGAGGAATAATCCCTGTAAATCAGCGGACGGTTACACAAATTAAAGGCTATAAATACCAGTTAAGGAAGATTGAGATCCTCACCACATAATACACATGAAACTCACTCTATATTTTTCCTATCACGTATTTCCGTTTGACTAATACTTATTCTCACGCCGGAGGGTCGTTACAGAGAGATCTTCCCTCTCTGGAACGCCTTAATTGGTGTTGTCTTCATTGTGCGTAGGTGTGAAGATTCAGAGAGCACCGATGGATCGAAGTTCAACTAAGACCGGAATTATACGGAGCTGAACTACATATTTACATATATATATTTCAAAACCATCGTATTATATTTTCATGAAAATTTAATGAAATCATGCCATGATTTCAAAATACAGTTCAATAGTTGAACTTATATAATTAAATATGCCATCTTGAGAATTAAAGTTACGTGATTCATAATAAAGAATAGAATAAAAATGATCCTTTTTGTAACCATAGTTTATACAAACAGACTTGAAATGATAGAAAGAAATGTTTTGTTAATGGGTGAAAACTTTTCATAAAAAAAAATTTAGTTGTTCTTCGAGGTTTGAAATTATTAAATAATTTCTCATGCAAAACAATATTCAATGAAATCACTTTCCAGTTTACAATTATTCAAAACCCAGAAAGTCATATTTATCCAAACTGAATTTCAATTGCATCAATAACAATGTAATTTATCCCCTCAAAATTAAAATCACCCATTAATTTCATATGTACGCCTCGATTACTTCCAATTTAAAAAATCAATTTCAAGTTTTTCTAAAATTTCGTTCAACAATCCACCGAGGGTAATATTATTAATATCTTGTATCTAAGATTATCCTTTTGCGATGAAGTTCAAAGGTTTATAATAAATTGTTAATCGTCAAGCGGATTATCGAAATCGATTGACCATCAAATCGGCATATTATCAATTTTGTAAAATATCACATGTAGAATTAGATTTTACATATGATATCATTTATACAAGTCCTTAATCAATCAATATAGTAAATTCAATAGGCTTACTTGGAGGAGAAGATTCCAACTTTTGATTATGAGATGATGATAAACTCATGATAATTAATCCGATTGAGAGTTTTGTTCGTCTTCAATTAATAGATTGAAATTGTTATGGTGTTAGAGTTTCTTCTCATTTCCAGATGAATAAACATAGGGAGGGAAATAGGGCTGTAAAAAAAGTTCGTGCCTCGAAATTCGCTCGAAGTTCGCTCGAGAAAAGCTCGAAAAAAGCTCGGCTCGAATAAAGCTCAAATCTAAACGAGCATACTCGGCTCGGCTCGAATTCTAAACAAGCCGAACTCGAGCCAGGATTAGCTCGGTTCGAGCTCGGCTCGTGGCTCGGTTCGTTGGCTCGGCTCGCGACTCGGTGCATATAATATATGTATATATATATATATATATTTATTTATATAGTATAATAATAACAATTATTATTACTACTACTATTGTCATGATTATTATTTTTATATTAGGATTTTAAAAGATGTTTTCTTAAAATAAAAATGGATTCTTTTTAGAAACATTAAGTATTTTGTTTAAAAAATATATAACTTGATAGTAAGTTGTTTATATTTAAAATAATGATCTTTGTTCCCCTTAGTACGGAGTGACCAACAATAGTTAAAAGCCCTAATATATATTTTTTTGTGTTTTCATACAAATTAATGTGAAAAATAAAGAATTTAAATCGAGCTGGCTCGAGCTTTTCACGAGCCGAACTCGAGTCGGTGTTTTGATCTCGTTAAAATTTTCGAGCCGGCTCGGCTCGGCTCGATAAGCTTCGAGCTCGAGCTCAAACCCATCCTGGCTCGGCTCGGCTCGGCTCGATAAGCTTCGAGCTCGAGCTCGAACCCATCCTGTCTCGGCTCGTTTACAGCCCTAGAGGGAAAAGATGAATTGATAATTTGAC
Source organism: Flaveria floridana (assembly GCA_018326465.1). Taxonomy (NCBI): domain Eukaryota; kingdom Viridiplantae; phylum Streptophyta; class Magnoliopsida; order Asterales; family Asteraceae; genus Flaveria; species Flaveria floridana. The sequence continues at coordinate 19,927 of BJCO01636293.1, forward strand.
AAACAGACTCCTAAATATTTTAACCACCAGTATTTACATATTAGACCCTTAGGATATTAATTTCCATCAAATCATATGCCCCAAGTATTAGGACCATACACACATAACCCAAATACATGTCAAATGGTCAAAAAGCCACATAATTATTTCTAACAATATCACTTATAGTGGCGGCATTTTGTCGCCGCTATAGACTCTCTAAATTGTAATTACTTATAAATAGCTCACAAAATCAAAAGCACTAGTTGACCGCGAAAAAACTGCATTGTCTTGAAGAAGGTTCTAAGAACCTATCTTAAGGCTGAATGTAAAAATTACATACTAGATCATGTAGATTCTATGTGATTTCATGAAGTTAGCAAGACAGGCTAGAGAAATTTACATAAGCTAGTTTTTACGTGTTGTGCGCCGAAGTGATATCATATACGGTGTGATAAGGTATAGATGAACAATTGACCAAACTTGTCTCTGGACTAAACTCACATCAAACCGTAAAGTAACTCTTTGTAACGTTGAATGAAAACGTATTATACTTGAACCCCTTCTTTTTCGTATAAAATTATGTCGAAACATAGATCAAGTTAAAGCATACATAAAAAAGCACATAGATTACAATCATCCCAAATCGTTGCCGAACTAGATTTACGTTGAAAGCGTACGGTAAGTCGGATTGATATCGTCAAATTATCAATTTATATTTGACTTGACTTATTTCTGAACAAAACGTATGTCAAAATGTCAGCGTACATCTCAAAGCGTATATAAAAAATATACACGAAAACGTTTTATTTTTTACCCGACTTGTACTGACACGTACCTATAAATACAAACATAAGAAATTACTTTTTTAAACTAAAAATTATAATAGGGTAAACCCGAAACTTTAAAACTTAAGATGGTAAAAGTAACCTGTCAAAGTTGATTTGTTAAATTTAAATTAACAAATAAAACAAATATAATTCAATAAACAAATATTATTATCATCATACATTTCAATTCACAAATATTATCATTATTTTATATTTATTATTACTGTTCAATACTATTTGTATTAATATATGGGTAATTATAGCTAAAACTAAATTATTCAAGTTAATTGCTAATGAATATGTAAAAGGGAGGACTTACGTAAAAGAAAACTTCTAGAGAAAACAAAGGAATTTAGTATTGGTAAATTAATCAAGTGTGTACTTCTGTATTAAAACTATTGTTGAGCCACCTAATTATGTGTTTAATTGAACTAGCGGATTAGATCCGCGCTTTGCTGCGGTATGATTTAATGTGCATGTGAATGTTGTAATGATAGTTTTTTGTGTTATAAAATCTGATGATCTACATATTATTAATAACCACCTAAAAAAACTACGTACGAAAACTGATAAAAATGTAACAAAAAAAACTATAAAAAATATATACCTCAAAAAAGATAAGAAAAATAACAAATGAATATATAGTAACTTTATTATAATTAACAAGCTATATTGTAAATTGGTTAAAAGAAAATTTTGATATCACTCGAAGGCTTATATATAAAACTTTAATAAAAAGTCAATAAATATAAACTTTACATAACTTGAAGACTTATGTATAAAATTAAAAAAAAAAAAGCTATGGTGATTAACTGTAAATTTGACATAACTCGAAAAATTAAGTATAAAATAAAAAACAAAATGAGCAGGTAGCAATTTTGAAAAAAAAAGATAGAGAGAAAGTGTTGTGATTAATTTTAGAAAAATCCTTAAAGAGTTAAAATATAAAATTATAAGAAAAAAAGTAAGTTTTTCATTAGTTTGGAGAAAAAAATTTTATTGTCATGACATTGAGTAAAAAACTTAACCTATACTTTTTATAATATTTTTTTGTTTGTTATATATAGTGATGTGGTGGGTTGTATCCAGTCTTTTCTCCGACCTGCCTTAAACAGTGATATATATGAGTATTATTATTATTATAATTATATGATTATTTAGTGATTATATACCTAAATGAAAAAATAATATAATACTTAAATAAAATAGTATTAATTTATAATAATATAAAAAATAAATGTATGCATTTCAATATAAATTTAAATTACTTTAAAAAAGAAAATACTTAAAATAAATATATTAAATAACATATTAATTAGGATAAATTTATTAAATATGTGCAAATTAGAAACTTATATATAATAGTTGTACCTTATGTTTAAAAAAATATTATTAGGTGTATTAAATTTTGAGTAGTATGACAAGTGTGTTATCCTCAAATAGTATATATAATAGTATAAATCATAAGTATTAAAAAATTTAATAATTATATAGTTAAGTATTCAAAGAATATACTGCTTAATTTTATTATAAAAATAATAATAATCGTAATAATTATTATTACTATTATTATTATTATTATTATTATTATTATTATTATTATTATTATTACTATTATTATAATTATTGTAAAAGTATTACTACGTGTATAGTTAAGTATTCAAATAACATAATACTAAATTTAAATGTTAATTTAAAGTATTATAAATGATAAAATCTATAATGTTGGGAGTTAAATAATCTTATATTATTAAATAATGTATTAATAACATGAATTATTTAATGTATTAATTAAACAAACAAATAGTATATATTAATTAGAAGAACTTTATTAAATAAGGGGCAAAATAAAAATTATTGCATATAACACTTGTATTTAATGTTTAAGAGTTTGTATTAGATGTCTTATTTATTTATGAAATTACATTTGTGTCTCATGTTTATGTTTTATATAATAGTATAGATTATTGCTATTTAAAAAGTAATATATTTTATAATACAAGATAAATATTGATAAGTGAGAATGCAAAAAGTCAACTACCTTGGTTGTTGAAAAATATATTCTTTTTAGTTGTAAATCTGGATCATTATACGCCTTTGATTGCCTTCCAAAAAAAATTATACACCTTTGGTTTTAATAATTATTGCTTTTTTCTCACTAATGGTTATAAATGAATAAAACCTCAATTCGTTATGCACAAATCAAGCCACAAGTATTCCATTTCGATCTAATCTGTGTGATCATTTAATCCTCGTTTGCGTTCTTATACTGTCACACCTTCAATTTCCACAAACGGGGTTTTACCGTTAGGCGTGTGACATACCAGGATCTCAGACACAGTCATATCGAACGACACTATATGAATTTAAAAATAAACATTTAACTTCATTCAGAGGAACATAAACGAAATTAACGACAGTGCGGAAGCGTATACATGATATGTAAATTCCATTACATGAAAGTTACAAGTGCCAAGTCTAAACAAAATTTCAATGCAAGAAAATAAGATCGATGAATGCATGTCCTGAGTGCGTTCCTGAAGCGTGCATCATGAGCTTATGCGTTCCTGTGACCTCAGAAAACATGCTAAAATGTGTCAACATAAAGTTGGTGAGTTCACAGGTTTAATTAACAAGAAATGTGTCCAACTGTTCAAATGGTAAAGTAATTAAAGCATAT
>BJCO01636294.1:0-15104 GCA_018326465.1 Flaveria floridana
GATATTATCTATGTGTACGTATGTTGTGTGACCGCATGTATGTAAAGAACGGTTTAACGAAACAAAAGTATGTTTTATTATAAAACTAGAACTCATTCAGTAACGTTGACTTTTTATGTGTTTCCAGTTGGCAGGTAGTGTTGCTGAGGATGGCACGAGGCGGCTACTCAGCTCTTTTGGGATGGCATTCTTTTGTTTAAGCTTTTGTATTGTAATGCAAACAAACGATGTTTTGTAATGGATGTTGTATTACTTTGCAAAAGCATTTATAGTAAAATGAAAAGTTATTTCATAGTTTCCGCTGCATGATTTTTGTAAAGATTAAATAATGATATGTTTTAAATGCGATGATGACCAGCTGTGAGGAGCCCAGAAATGGGGCCTTACAGATACATATGAAGTGCCTGAAAATTCTATTTTAGAAGCACAAAACACAGATGAAAGAGCTTCAAATGTAGGAGGAAATGGTGTTGGTGACAGTAATCAGGAGTTTCTTGATGCTGATAACCACACCATTGAAGACAACATCAATGATGTAACATATACATTGGATCATGCTTTTCTTCATAAGTGTGCTGATGTGGTGGGAGACACTTCATTACTAGATCTAAATTTCTCAAATTTAGATATGTCTAATCAACTTGTTGTGATCCCTCAACTTAGGATCCATAAGTCACACCTCACCACAAACATCATTGGAGATGTTAAAAAGGGGGTGAGAACAAGAGGACAACCCTATAACAAAAAGGTTTGTCTATACTCTTGTTTCTTATCCTAGATAGAGCCAAAGAAAATTGATGAGGCTTTGAAGGATGGAAGTTGGGTTGAAGCAATGCAAGAGGAGCTCCTTTAATTCAAAAGACAAAAGGTTTGGAACATGTGTCTTCTTCCTCAAGGTAAGACTATCATAGGAACGAAGTGGTTGTTTATTAATTAGAAAGATAATAGAGGACTTGTCATCAAGAACAAGGCAAGACTGGTTGTTCAAGGGTACACACAAGAAGAAGAAATTTATTTCACTATTGTCTTTGCTCGTGTAGCAAGACTTGAAGCTGTTAGGATATTCATGGCGTTTGCTGCATCCAAGAACTTCAAGGTCTACCAACTTGATGTCAAGTGTGCATTTTTATATGGAGTGATTGATGAAGAGGTGTATGTCAAACAATCACCTGGCATTGCAGACCCATATCATCCTGACTATGTTTGCAAGCTTGATAAAGCTCTTTATGGGATGCACCAAGCTCCAAGAAAGTGGTATGAGACACTATTTTGGTATCTCTATCAACATAGCTACAAGAGGAGTACTATAGATGGAACTCTCTTCATCAAAGGAATAGGGAATGACTTGATGCTGGTTCAAGTATATGTAGATGACATTATCTTTGGGTCAACTAATCCAAACCTTTGTAAAGACTTTGAGAAGCAGATGGAGAATAGATTTGAAATGAGTGCCATGGGGGAACTTAATTTCTTTCTAGGAATTCAAGTGAAGCAAGTTGATAATGGCTTCTTCATAAGTCAGTCAAAGTGTGTACAAGACATACTTACAAGATTCAACATACTGAATGTAAGGTTGCAAAGACACCCATAGCCCGAAACCACTACCTTGGACGTGATCTTGAGGGGGAGTGTGTGGATGAACATCTTTACAGGCTATGATTGGGTCTCTCATGTATCTTACAGCTAGCAGGCCTGATATTATGTTTGCTACATGCATATATGCAAGATATCAAGCCAACCCCAAGATGTCACACCTGGTTGCTGTTAAAAGAATTCTTAGATATCTCAAAGGTGCCCCTAAGCTAGGCCTTTGGTATCCAAAGAATTCTGACTTTAATATGTATGCCTATACAGATAGTGACTATAGTGGCTGTAACATGACTGCAAAGTCCACATCTAGGGGATGTCAATTCCTTGGTAGAAGGATAGTCTTATGACAATGCAAGAAACAATCCTGTGTATCTGCATAAACTGCTGAAACTGAAAATATTGCTGCTGCAAGCTGCTGTGCTCAAGTGCTTTGGATTCAGAATTAGATACTGGACTATGGTTATAACTTCAAAAAGACTCCCATCCACATAGACAACAACAGTGCTATCTCTATCACAGAGAATGTTGTGCAGCACTCAAGGACAAAACACATCAACATCAAGTATCATCTAATTAGAGATAATTATGAAAAAGGATTGATAAAACTAGTCAAGGTTAACACAAATGAACAATATGCTGATCTGTTCACAAAGGATTTTGATGAACAGAGATTTAAATATCTTCTTTCAGCTATTGCGATTATTAACCTTGAATAGATTTTCTTAAAACTTAATCAATATTATTTCTAAAAGAAATTATGTGTCCTAAGTTATCTAGACAATCATCTACATAAGCCCAGTTTATCTTGGGAGAAAATCTTTTTCAAATGATATTCCTTAGAATTTTGAGAATCATAGATATATTTTCTTTTGGAAGACATTACCATTGCCTTCGGAAGAATTTTAAGTCTTCAAATCAGATAACTAATTATAAGAAATTTATCTTCGGAAGAAATGTTGATATTTCTTCTGAAGCCAAAATATGTTCTAAGTACTAATATGCATTTGAAGAACAAATTTCTTCCAAAAGAAATTATGTCGCGGAAGATTTAATCTCCTTAAGAATAAAACTTCCAAGCTCTAATATCTTCTGAAACCAAATATTCCTAGAAAATACTTCAAATAATTTTTTGTCCGAAGCAAAATTTTACAAAGCTAAGGAATATCTTCCGAAGTCAAGATTTGGCTTTGGAAGTTTTTGACAAAACATCCGAAGATAAATTACCTTTGGAAGATTTTTGCCTTCCAAGAAAACTACCTTTTTAGACACTTTATCAGAGGTGGGATCAACATTCGAATTTCAAAGTTTATTCTTTTACATTAACTTTGTCTCAAATCTATTTCATATAAATATACCCAATGGTTCCCCCTCTTTCACTATCTTCTTCATCTCCAAATTCTCTAAACCTAAATTCCCGCTCACCGCCTTTGTTCTTATCTTTCTTCACCTCAAAGCTATCTCAAATGGCCAACCTTGACCATAAAAAACAACCTGATTTTTCTATGCATCTTCACAGGCAACACACTCAAGTTGCTCTGTTGAACTCTGAGAAAGATCCAAGTTTCTCAGAGGTTTGACGCTTTCTTTCTCTATCTCACTACTTTACCTCCCCCACAATTGAATCTCCACTCTATGAGAATCAACTTTTAGACTTTTGGAGGACCTGCCAAGAGGTCACCATGGATGAGGAGAAGAAACTATCTGCCATAGTGCAGGGGAGGATAATCTCCATCACTCCAACTTCCATAAACTCTCATCCACAACTGGATGATGCAAAAGGTGAACTATCTTTCCTAAAGTCTGCTATTAACCACTCCTTTGAGCAGATGGGCTATGAAGGTGACTTCTCAGTCAGAACATTCAGGAAAGGGAAGGTTTCCACTCAATGGAAGTACCTCCTCCATGTTATTATCCACAGCTTGTCTAACAAACATTTCGGATGGGACCAAATTCCAGAAGACCTCTCTTTCATAGTCCATAGAATGGTTCATAGGGTCAAGTTCGGGTATTCACAATTTTTTACAATAATTTACTTGCAAACTTGGACTTCTTAGAATATTATATGTTTCCTACATATGTCAATCACATTCTTAACTGTGAACTAGGCTCACAATTGAGGGAGACAGGTATGATTCTAAAATTGGAACAGATGAAGCCTGACATCTTCATGACTATAAGAAAGCCTATTGTGGGCTTCTCAGGGGTAGAAACAGCCCTGGTCCCAATAATGTTAGAGCTCATTACTCAGGGTGACAACTTAGCAGCACCAGCTAGTGTTGACCCACACCTTCTACTTCAAGACAACCCACACAGCCAGAAATAACCATCACCTATAAGAGAAAATCCAAAACAACCCCTGCATAAGTTATTCAACTTGTGCAGACCCCCATATCACCACCCATACAGGAGGAAGTGGAAACTGGAGCTCCCACTTCGCCTAAGGAGCAAACCACTCATATCTCTCCAATAATTGGTCATGAGGTTTCTCATCAGACTGAAGAGCTCATAACCTAAGAAGCCTTAACCCTTTACATAAAGTCTCAACACTCTAGTGAACAACCTTCAGGGGAAAGTTACTACCCATAACCTCTTAATCTAAACCAACCAATAACCAACCTAGAATTCTATGATGATGAAGAAATGAACTCAGTGAGTATCATGAATCTCTCTTCTCTTTCCTTGCTCAAAAAGAGATGAGTACTCCTTTGTCCCCCATATCTAGCCCACATCATCCACCCCCTACTGAGGTGGATCTTCCTAAACCTGTTTAGGAGATCCATATTAAAAAGACTCACTTCTGCAAGTGATTACATCATTAAGACCTTAACCATGGCAACCCAGCCCATTGACACTTCAATTGAAGATGTCAGTGAGCAGGGGAAATCCAACAGCCAAGAACAATAAGCTGGTGATGAGGAAGAAAACTTAGGTCCAATTCTCTCATCCCCTAGTGATTCTTCTACTAAAGATAAGGGGAAACTCATACTAAAAGTGCAAAAATTGACCAAAACATGCACTTATTTAGTCTCCAAGGTCAGTCACTTAGAATCTCAAGTGACTACCTTACAAAGAAGGGTCAAGAATTAGAAACTTGAGATCTCTGATCTCAAGGATCAACTAGCTAGGAGACCCTTCAGGAGGACTCAATCAGAAACACAAGAACCTGAGGATTTGAAAGACTTAACCTCCAGCTCACCTATGCAAGTGGTTGATGCTACCAAAAAGGAAGAGGAAGTTATCACAATCATAGAATCTGGAAGTCCTTCTCAAAGTATGGACATTAAGGATTCACCACCCTCACTTGCAATTATCCATACTCAATAACCTCCTCAAGTTCACACTGATGTAGACTCTCTTATACAAAGTCTATTTGAGGAGGATATGCCAAGGGCAATGTCATCCCTACCCTATGGAGCTGCAAATGAAATACATGGGTGGAGGTACGGTGCTGATAGAAGAGCACTAATACTTCATAGATTTCAAGGACATCATCTTCAACTTTCAGACCTTGAACTTCTGTGACAGTCTTTCTCTTGTCAATATGCCACTTGTCAACCCAACTCAATATTGGTAGGATGACATATTAGCTGAGAGAATTCAACACAAGATTATTGAAGTACTCGGACAAAGAAGAAGACAAATGCAAACAGGCAATGTCATTGGTCAACTGGATGTTGAGGTGGAACCTAAGATTAGCTTCGAAAGGGAAACCTTGACTGAAGGCCTAGTAACTGAACCTATGAGCATTGTCTCAGAAACCACCACTTCAACTTCATGTACCCTAAATAAGGCACCAATTGGTGAAGGTGTTTCACAACCTCTCTCTGGCCAGAGCCTGACTGCTAAATCAGATAATGAAGGGCAAAGCCCTCTCCACCCTGAGTCACCCAAGCCTCTGAGTGACAAAGGGAAGATGAAAATTACTCCTAAGGAGATTGAGGAGGAGAAAAAAGAGATGGCTTTAACAGGCATCTTCATTAGAGATAATAGTTCCCACACACTAATAGTAGACAACCTATCTCTGTGGATCAGTAGAGATCCATCTACATCCACCTCAAGCTTCACTATACTACCCGAATTAAGAGGAGTCTTCTTCTTCTTTCTTTGTTCTCTTTTGAGGTTTGTCCCATCATAAGCCATCTTCAGTATCTTGATTACCCCGTAGAAGCATCGACCGTAACCTATTCCCTGTCGAATGAACCGTAAATTAACCACCAATCACCATCGATGATCATCATCATCATCATAAAATCAACCGACCCTGACCAACTATTGACACCAATCAACCATCCTTGTCGACCGAACACCTGTCCACCCCAGATCACCTTCGCCGGCGACAACAACAATCGATCATCATCGAACCAATCGACCTTCAACATCATTATTGACCTCAACCACCTAAACGTTGACCGACAACCTCCAATCGACCAACAACCACCATCGACCATTATCATCCTCGGTCAAATCTTCGACCTTAACCCCAACCACCATCGACCGACAACACCAATCGACCATCTTCGACCACCACGAAACACCAATCGAAGATTCCTTTACTGTTACCAGTCGATTTCAACTCACCACACCAAAACCTCACCGATAAGTGTTGCTGGTATTTCACCGGTAAGACTGTGAGAGTGAGAGATCGAGAGATTGAGTGTGAGGAAGAGTAGAGAAAGCAATCGGGAAATTCCTTTAAAACCACTTGACCGACTTGTGTTGTTGATGTTATAGATTTGTCAATTTTGACTTTCAATTTTTTGGATGACCGATATAAAGTGCATTTGTTTTTAAAAGAGATTCCAATTTTGATTTTTTTATCCCTTGACCGACAAAAATTGTGTTTTAAAAGAAAATATCAATTTTGATTTGTTAAAACATTAATTAACTAAACCCGTTTTTCTTAATTGAATCAAATTGAGTGAAAATTATAGTTTGATTAGTTTCATTGAGTTTTAATTAAAATTGTTTGAAAAATCATTTAATTTTAATTGAGCAGATCCAAATTTTATTGCTTTTTACTTAAGGTTGATTAATATTAATTGAGCGTAACTAAATTGTAATTCAACAAAGTTAACTCTTTAATTAGGCCGATCTAATTAAATTGAGTTTCGACATTCTTTGGATTCACTTAAAATTTTAAGACACTGTGAGCCAAATGAAGATAAATGTACTGAGCAGAGAAAAGATGAAAGATGCAAGAGATTTTTCTAACATGATCAAGGCCATCTTGAATCCATCTCTACCAGACCCTAGTTCAGCTCCATTATCACTAGTCCAAGCATCAGAAGAAGACTCAACAGAATCTTCACAACCTCATCCACCATAAAACCCTTGAAGTACTTAGGTTGTATAATCCTTAGGGGGAGTATTGTTGGACCCTAAAAGGATCATACATGCCAATTCAATAGGTGTGTGATGGTTGTTCTGCTAGTGAAATCCCATAAGTCCAAGAAGATATGCGAATCAATAATAAAGACCAAGTGTTGGCTATCCGTATTTGTATATGCGGATGACCAATGAACAAATGTTGACAAGTGTTTGTTTTCCCGCATATACAAATACGAACAGTTTAAACAAATGTTGTTAAGTATTTGTTTTTTTGCATTAACTAATGCGGATGCATAGAAGAAATGCTGACAAGTGTTTGTTCATCCACATATGTCAATGCTGATGATCAAACACTTAATGCTGAAGACAAAGAAGAAATATTGATAAAGTCCAAGAAATCTGCATTAGTTAATGCAGATAAACACACACAAATGTTTTTTAGCTTTTTGTACTTTGACTAGTATTTTGATATAGATATCAGGGTAGTTTTGTCATTTTGTATTGGCTTTATGACAGCCTATAAATAGAACAGAATATCCATCTTATGTAAGTTTTTTGTCCGTAAGAAACATAGTACTCAAGTTACAAGGTTTTAAGGTTATCAATTCACTATATTGAAAACCCTAGCGCCCACTATAACTTGTCTACCACCAATCAATATGCAAAGCATTTAAGAGTATCAATTCATCATTTAATGTTCTTTGATTATGTATTTCTGTTACTTAATCATTGACTTAATCATCATATCCGATCCTTGTTGAAAACACATCAACAGAGAATATCATTCTCAGACCCAGTCAAGAACCAAGTAACCAGGTAAAATGTTAGTATAGTGTCAATCAAGAAGAATGAAAAGTTACAAACAAGTGAGTAGAATAGTTTATGGAAGTCCAGCACTACGATGAACAACAGAAAAAACTTAAAAGTAGGAATACTAATAGTGTGTGTTTGTATGTATTCTAGAAAAAAACCGTAACCTAGCAAAAATTTTGTTGGAGGTGCATGTGCCAGCTACGGCGGCACGTGTGCCTGCTGCAGTGGCACATGTGCATGTTGCGGTGGCGCTTGGGGTAACATGGCGGCCCGTGAGCGGAACTGGTGTGTGAATCTTTTTCCTGCTGCTGTTATGACCTGAAAACTAAGATAGAAAAAGGCCTCCGGTATGGTAGCGGGTAGTGGGTGGGTGGTTTCTAGCGGCGGCAGGAGTAGTGGTGTGGTTTGCGGTTTGCTGACGGTTGAAGAAGAAGAAGAAAAGGTCCTTTGTGTTCAGTGTTGCTGACCACCGAGAGCCGTCGGAGGAGAGGCGGTGGAGAGGTGGTAGTGAACAGAGAGGGGTGGTGGTATAAAAACAAAACCCATAAAGTTATTGAAAAAAACCCAAAAGCAAGTTATGATTCTTGAAGAAATTTAGGGCGAAATCAGTTGTAAACAAAAAAACCCGCATCAAAAGATTCACCAAATTCTTCAAAAAACAAAACCCCAAACAGTTTACATGTTCGAAAGCCAATACACAAACCACCGATTACCCAACAGTACACCGTTTAAAATCAAGAAACTCAAACTGTAAACCCCAAAAACCCTCAAATCTCAAACAAATGAAAGCATTAAACGTAAGTATGAAATGATTGTTGATTGGAAAGAGCTGAAGAGGAAACTAGAATTTCAAAGGCATACAACCTGAAATTCTACAAGGGAGCGAACACAGACCTGTGGCCATGGCAATAGGCTATTGGGTTCCACCGTAGCGAACACAAGTGTGATGTCTCCTATTGTCCTGCTATTTCGCATTCGTTGTTCTTCTCCTGTAGGGTTTTTAATATGAAAGTAGACAAACCTGGGATTTTTTTTACAAATGGCAGATTATAATAAAGTTTTAACAGATCTTGAAGCTGCATAAGCCAAAGTCAAAGTTCTTAAGAAGAAATTAAGATCAGAAGCTGCACTGAACAAAGAAAGACTTTTGGGTCTTCAACAACGTGTTGAAAAGATGCTGGAAGATGAACAAAATGTGTGCAATAAATCTTTTTGAATAAAATGTAGTGATATGTCCAAAATACCATGTTCTTCAACAATGCATAATGACTTTACTATAATTAATAAGCTTTACTGTAAATTGATTAAAAGAAAATTTAATATAACTTGAATGCTTAAGAATATAACTTAAAAAATTTAAGGTGATTAAATATAAATTTGACATAACTCGAAGACTTACATATAAATTTAAAAAAGTTCACATGATTAAATGTAAATTTAACATAACTTGAAGGCTTAAATATGTAATTTAAAAAAAATTAGTAGACATCAATTTGAAAAAAAAAGGAAGAAAGTGTTGTTATTGGGTTCAAAAAATCCTTAGAGGTTTAAAAGTAAATTGTAAAAAAACAAAGGTGGGTTTTTAATATTTTAGAGAAAAAAAATTATTGTTTTAATATTAAGAAAAACTACACATTTACTACTCATAATATTTTCTATTTGTTAATATAGTGATGTGGAGGGTGTTAGAAAGCCTCTTTTCTAACCTTGTCTTCAACGTTAATATATTTAGGTATAATTATTATTATTACTTAAAAGTTGTCACACCCCGGGCCCAGAGGGGCGGGACATAACTATTAGTAAACAACAACCAAACGTAGCAGAAAACAAACGTTTTATTACATAGCATCTTATAAAATTTACACTAGGGTATTTGCTTGATTCCAATAAACGAAGTACCCCAATCCACAATCTAAAGTTGTCATTATTAGGCTCTTGATCAAACATTACTTGAGTCTTTTGTATCTAAGGCTTCTAGGCTCAACTACCCTCAACTCTTGCTTCAGCTTTAGATCTCTTCTATAGCTCATCTAATTCTCTAGTTGAACCTGAAAGACATGCTCAAAATATTTTTGTGGAAACATAAAGTTGGTGAGTTCAAGTGCTTAAAGTTTAAAAAGAAAAGGCTCTTTAGAATCCATTAGTTAACTTCAAAAAATAAGCATCATTGTTGTGGGGTCACAATCAACCATGCACTCAGTCCCGGCTAGCCTCTTCTAAAGTTGTGTTTATACCGGTTAACCCCTAAGGGAGAACTGAGCCTCAAACAGTGGACCAAACCTGTCGGATGGTTCACCATAGTATCTTATCAAAACCTGTCACATGACACAAACGATCCCTCAGGATCTCAATGGGGTACCCTTTCTAATCGGAAGGCACTGTGTGTGGGGGATTCCCCAAGTAGGTCTACCCATATAAAACAAGTCGTTCACAAAAGAATTAATGATTGTGATTTAAGTATCAGCAGGTATCAACAATATCCATAACATAAGCATCATAAAATAGCACTTTCAGTTTAAAAAGAGCATGCTTCATCCCCAAAACAGTAGTAAAAAGGGGACACTAGAACTCACCCGGTATCCTTATATAGATTCTGAGCTCGGTATAGAGTGAAGGGCTCCAACAATGCCATCCTAATTGTATATATAAGATTTATGTTTAGCATTAGCACGATGTTGTTATATGCGTGCGGTTGAGCTCCTTAGTTACCTTAAAGTTGGTGATTAGTATCCTTGTTGTATCTTAGCTTTTGTACAAGTATTTGTTGTCATGTACTAATTTGTGTATATTAGATTGATCACTGTTCTTATTCGAGTAATGATTCTTAGTATGATGATTGTAGCGATAATCGATTGATATTAATAATGATAACCAAATGAAATGTATTTTAACAAATTGCACTTACTCTGTCAGTATTCATTATCTCTAAAGTCTTGCCTGTAATATTAATATCAATTTGATAATAATTATCTTAAATAATGGTAATCGTTAAAATACCAACATTGGTATTAATATTGACATTAGTATCCAGTTTAAGTACATATCAAATTGTTCATACGAGAGAGGGTTATACCACAATGTATATATTATAGTTTTCAAGTATTAATAACCATACATCCTTAGATATAGGTTTCATAATTGTTAGCATGTTATAACTATTTCTCATAAACAGATGTCCATCTTTACCTCCATTATACATGAAGTCTCATTTTCATCAACTTCAGTACTAATATTATCTTCCCAAGGATGATATTTATTTTGATACCAAATCTACTATTATTGTTATAAATTATATTTTTGCATTATTAAATATGCTAATTACAGTTTAAGTAAAATAGTGTTATCCTATTATATGTACATATTTATGGTTTTGAAAACACTAACATGTCACGTGCATTTGTTTGCATACTTCATATTAATAATCTATACACCAACTATAATAACATCTTGATCACAAAAACATATCATTTCTTTAGTCCCTAACATTATTGTATCAAAATCATGTTTGTAATTACATGTGAGTAGTAAGCACATTACATGACTTAACAATTAACATGTTGCACAGTCTATAATTGTCTTGTATTAAAATGATCCAATATGATTTTTTGTTACTTAGTAATGAGTAGCTATTGTAAATTGTTGTGTAACTTTCTCATTTCTATAATTACTATGATTATAGATTATTTTCAATATAAGATTCATGTTTATATTCAAGTTAGAGCTCAACGTTTTTCAAGTGCGCACGTGTAAGTTATTTCTCAATCATTGACATATAACGAAGCGCATTTATACCTTTCACCCGCTTTGTTCGCATACGTGAACCCGCTAAAAATCGACGTGTGTCGACACCGTTAACCTTGATTGCTCGTTTTTACGTTGCTAACGTTTCTCCGTTGACTATTTGTGTTGTTGACCGCATTGACCATCAGTTGACCAGCCTTGACTTGATTTGACCGAGAATCCGGTTCACCACATCTTCCTTAATTATCCCTAAATTCACCATACCAACACTCAAACACCGTCACAACCACGATTTTCACAATCAATCTAACCGGCTTTAGGCCATCATCAAAGTAGCCAAACTCACCCCCAAACTTGATAACCCACAACCAAGAATCACAATCACAACCATCTTCACCATTACCGTGCACTGCCACCACAACCGACATCACTATCACAACAACCATCAAACCAGCCTTCGTTATCACCATTAGCCACCACTATAACCAACAACGTACATCACCGCCGTTGCTGCCCAATAACCACCCACAACCACCATTGACTACCACCAAACAACACAGCCACAATCATCCACCATAACTAACAACACCAAGATCGCATCCACACCCTAGGTCGACCTCCACAACCTCGACACCCACAGCTGCGACCGGCAGCAACCACAGCCATGACC
Organism: Flaveria floridana; assembly: GCA_018326465.1. Classification (NCBI taxonomy): domain Eukaryota; kingdom Viridiplantae; phylum Streptophyta; class Magnoliopsida; order Asterales; family Asteraceae; genus Flaveria; species Flaveria floridana. The sequence continues at coordinate 12,143 of BJCO01636294.1, forward strand.
CCCACAACTGACAGTTACCCTCACAACCACTATCAACAACTAGCAACAGCACCATCCCCTTCACGACCACTTTCATCACCACCGCCTCTGACCTCTACCATCACAGCCATCGCCTTCACCATCACCATCAACCATCGACAACCAGCACCAACACCATCGCAAAACCCACTACCATCTCTACTGTACCCCTATCACTGCCCTAAACCGAGACTACTATCACCATCGGCCGACAACCCCAAAGGGAACCACCGCCGCCACAGTCGCCATCACCACCGCCATAGGAGACCATCACCCTCGCAACTAACAACAGTCACCACCACCGCCATTATTCATCGTATCACCCTCGCAACTATAATCATCACCAAAACGCACCTGCAACCATCATCACCGCTCACGATTCATGACACTGTTGTTGCGTTTTGAGTGAAATCATCACCTCCATTAAGCTCAAGGGGTCGAGGGGAGTCGAAAGAGGTGTGTCACACGCCGGCACTCGCCTTGGATGTCGGCAGCCGGTCGTCAGAGGTCATAGGGGAGGGGGGTTTCCGCCTCTCTTTCTCTCTCTCTTTCGTTCTTCCAAATTCTTGAAAACCCTAAAATGTAGAAAGAGATGTTTATATGTGGGTTTTAGTGATGGGTTCGTTAATAGGTCGGTTCGCGTCACGTTCGGATCAGTTTCTCGTATCATTATAAATTTTGTTTCATGATAGTTTTAATTATACTAAATGTATAAAAAACATTCCAATAGTATTTATTTGATCATATTTAAAATTTTGTTGATAATTAAATGGGTTCCAACATGTAAATATCGGGTATTCAACACATTTAACTGTTTTAAGTGTTTTCTCATATGAGCGTTATTATTATTATTTTAGTATTAAAAATATTTGTAATTAAGTAGTTAATAATATTTTGTACGTTAATTCACACATTAGAAGCGTTAAAACTTAATCAGTCAAATACTCGTTTGTAAGTTTATAATAATCATGTTATAACTTGTTACATTCATCTGATTACTATTCAAGCTTAAAAATATTGAATCGAGCTTCAATGGACCTTAAATGGGCCTTGTTTATTAGTCCAGGCCTTTATTGGGCCTAAAATGCTAGTTCCTTATCCAAGTTTTCTTCAGTAAGCCCAAATCAATCCGAACCTTTATTGGGTTTTTATAATACTTTAAGGTTTCTAATCGGGCTGAATTTCTAGGGTGTTACAGTCTCCCTTCCTTTCAGAAATTTAGTCCTCAAAATTTTAGTATCGCTAATATTGTTTCCCAGTGTGTTTTCTTTCATAGTATGAGTCTTAGGGATTTGAAAGTTTTTAGCTGAGCATACCTGGACGAATGTTGTTGACTATGTGTCAAATAACTGGGTTTGATCTAGATTCATGTAACCATCCTAATGTTTGAACATGCTTGTCAAAACTAGTGAGTCGTTTCATGTATAGATTTTGACTTCAGTACCCGGTTATTTAGCATTTGTACAAATCTGACAAGAAGAGATTCTCCACTGTGGCTCGATACATAGTCCTGCTAGATAAAACTAGCAAGGAGACGAATATCACAATCTCAACGGTATTAACGTCCTCACGAAAAATCTTATGAATGATTGAAAAGAAAAAGGGCGTTGGTGTGAATGCCTTTAATTAGACATAAGAGTCAAGATGGCTAGACGTCATTATTAACTCCTTAGGATCACGATGAAAAGTCTCATAAGATAATGTAGATTAAAAACTTCAGATCAAGAAGGATTCGGCTTTTCCCAAGAGTATAGATTAATATCTAGAACTCACACATTCATCCCTGCCAAGCTAAAAGTAGAAAGTTTTCACGACTGATAAGAATGAAGAGATAGGTCACACACAAAGGTCCCTACCTTTCCAACCTTCCTCTCCCAGGAACGATACTGTATATCACAATCTCAGTTTTCGAGTAGGTCCACCCATCTTATATGACGCAGGTCGAGAGTTTTCCGATCTAGGATGTGTTGTAAGCTCTTATGAACTGGCGTTGGGAGAATTCACAGGTTTAAGATGTGATGAGGGTGAAGGCAACAAAAGAAAAGCTTAACTGTAGGCTATCTGTATTCATCAATGTGGATAACTAGAGACAAATGCAGCCATGGTTTGTTTCTGAAGGGTTTTTATGTAAGGCCCCGTTCCCGGGACGCTTACAGCTGGTCATTCATCGCACATAAAGCATTTTAAAACATACATTTATTTTGCAACGGAATTTAAAACTTTCATTAATAACTAAAAACATGTCATTTCATTACATTACAACATTCTTTTTCATCTTAAAAATACATTGACATGTCAAAATATGGATGCCAGCCTCAACGGAACTGAGTAGTCGCCTCGTGCCATCCTCAGCAACTTACCTGCCAACTGGAAACACATCAAAGTCAGCGTTGCTGAGTGAGTTCTAGTTTTATATGAAATACATACTTTTCTTTCGTTAAAACCGTTCTTTACTTCTTTCAAAAACATCCTATACTTTCGTACATGGACACACATCATACGTACATACACATAGGTAATATCATTATTATCTTCTTTTCTCATTCATTCTTTAACTTTAACATTCATTCATTCTCTGTCATTTACTTCTATCTGGATCCGGTCACACTTTACCCTCTTCATGGCACACAGCCATGATTACTGAGGTCGATAGACAAGGATTCCGTTTCATGCGTTATCACTATGTTCCTTCCGTTCGTTATTTTCATTCGTTCGTTCTTTAACTTTCATTACGTTCATTATTTATCGTTCATTTCCTACTTTCTTTCTTCACAATTATCTCTCTCATTCATCAACTCACGCGATACCCCCGACTCATGTCCGAAGACTGACACAGTACCGGAGCACGCGTTTCATTCCTCATTCGTCTCATCTCACTCTCTCGCACTACTCCCGACTCATGTCCGAAGACTGATACTGTGCCGGGGCCTGCTCACAAACCCCC
>BJCO01636295.1:0-11118 GCA_018326465.1 Flaveria floridana
GCCATTTCAAATTGTATTAGAACTACTTGTTCTCTTAAAATATTAATTTCCAAATTTCTTTCTGAAAGATTTCTTTTCTAAAGATCAATTTCATCCAATGCTTCATTAAGTTTCTTTGAAAAAGCAAGTTCATTCTACTTGAGTTCTTTGTTTATGGTTTTTAATTCTTTTTCGTTATCTAGCAATAACCTGTTTGGTTTATAGATACCAAGCAATCAAATTTTGCAAGAAGATGAGCACATGTCTTGAACTGTCTCATATGGAAGACCCATAACAATTCTTTCAGCTTCCAAGGCTTTCTCGTAGTTACAGACGCTTGTGTTTCTGTTGTGTTCCTCTTCCTTGGCCTTTAGTGTCTCTTCATCCTCATCTTCGTTCTTTCCTTCATCATTTTTCTTAGCTTCATTAGCATCAGTTCTCTCACAATCAAGTCCACTTCCATTACCAACTCTCAAAGCTTCACAATTCTCTTTTACAGTCTCCCTGATTTTAGCAGTTGAATCAAAATTAGTTTCCATCGACTTCAACCTCTCATTCATATCGGTTGTAATCAAGTATGCTTGTCGCATAAGAGATAAGAGCTACATTCAGTGTGTTAGTTTGAGATGGAAACACGGCTTGATAAAATCTCTTCTCTTGATATCCAGGTCAGCAGATTTCAGCTTGTTAATCACATCTATCAACTTGTAATCCAGAAAATTTCTTTCTTTCTTAAGCATTTTAACCTGAGAACTCCACTCGGGTGGAGGAGATTTAAGAAGGTATTGAACTTGTTCATAGTTGGTGAGCTGTAGGTCATGCTTCTTCAGATTATTTGCCACAGATATAAATCGATCAATGAAATCTGATAACTTTTTATTTTTCATACCTACAAAAATATCAAACCGACTTTGTGCCATTATGGCATTGTCAGATTGAAGATCGTCAGAAAACGACATTTTCATTTAAAATATTAAATTCACTTTAATACCTAAAACTAAAAAATATTTTTCCCAAAAATTATTGAATAATATTCTCCCCTGGAAAAACACTTATAATGTCAACTAATTGGTTTCTAAGGAACTGGGATCAAACTGCCAGGTCATTCTTAATGAAATAAATATTTGGTCAATGTTGATTATATTAATTTAAATTATATTCTATTTTCTAAAAAATAAAAATCGAAAATGCGATACGAATGAGATTTTATGCGATATGAACCACCACAGTGAGAGCACCAAGCAAACCCTACCTATAAATTCCTCTCTTTCTTCCTTTATCCCATTTTGAAAACCCTAGATGCCCTCACCTATTCTCCTAGCCACCACCACCGGAAAAGAGGTCCCCATGGCGGCAACAAGCTGGCTGCGGTGGCGCCAATTACATTTCGGGCGAGTGCCAGCTATTGTGATAATCCTCCTAATTCCTCTCACAGTCATGAATGCAATGGTGGTGATGGTTCCTCTTTAATTGTAGCGATGGTGGTGTTGTATGATGGTTTCAGTGGTGATGGTTTTGGTGGTTACCCTTTTCACGACCTCACGGAGACTCGAAGCAGTTGTGTGCGACTGCGATAGTGATGGTTAGTGATAGATCCAGTCCTAGACAATAGTTTGACAGTTGTGGCTGTTAAATCTAACGACTCTAGTGGTTGTGGTGGTGGTGCAAGGCGTGGGTGATAACTACCACGAGGGTTCTCGATTGTAACCAGGTTGTTGTGTCATGTTGTTTTAGGGTTTTTGGTGGTGGTTAACTATGGTGGTGATGATGGTGGTTAGGATGCTTAGATGATGGTGGTTAGGATGCTTAGATGATGGTGGTTAGGATGCTTAGCTGTTGGTGGTGGTAGTTGACTGTGGAGATTATGGTTGTGATGGTGTTACAGTCACGATGGTGGTGTGATTTAGTGGTATGTCAGTGCTAGTGGTGGTTGTTAGGTGTCAATTTTTTTAAAAGTTCAGATCTGTTGTTGTTGGCTTTGGTTTTATTAAACACAGTGGTAATTCAGTGCATTAATGACAGATTCACTAGAAAGCACTCATTTTTGCCGGAAAACCGAGCGAAATTGCTAGTTTCGGCAGCACTTTTGCCGGAAAAACTTGCAGTGTCGCCGGAAAATGATGAACTTTCGTTCAAATGATGTAATTTCGCACCATGAAGATATAAAGATATAAAAAACACCAAGAACACACACAACTATGTGTGAGAGAAACACCTTCAAACTTTAAATTTCTTTTCAATTTCTTCTAGTAATCAATTTGTAGATGTATAATATGAAATCAAATATTGTAATTCTGCTCTGAAATGATGTAGATCTGATCAAAATCGGTAAGATTGATGAACACAAGACTTAGATCTATTTGTCTCTGTAGAACCTTATTTTCTCTCTCTAAAACCTCATTTTCTCTATCTAAAATCCTCAACAAAATTTTGAAATCAACATCATAAATCTTCAAACCAACAATAAAGTAAAGGATGATGTATATTGCTCTCCCAAGAGCACTTGAATTAATCAAATAACTTAGATAGACACTCAAGAACATCAATAAAAAACCCCATTTGACTTAAAACCTAATTACCGGTTAACTATTTATAGTGAATATAATATTTACTAATAACACATCAAGCCCCTAGACTTAACTAATTAGGGAAAATACAAATAAAATATAAAAATAACTAGAACTTGATTAAATATATTTTGTTGACACAAAATATATTTATTAACAATAAACTACTAGTCAAATATATCTTCAACTTCTCGTCTCGGATCTTTGTCTTGAGTGTGTTGGTTTCACTTTTGCGTTGACTTGACTTTGCCTTTGACATTTGTTAACTTTGACTGTGTTGATAATATTGACTATCCTTTTCAGACCCAATAACCACTTCCTTTGGTATCATGCCACCACCAACAGTAGATGAAGTGGTGCTTGGGACGTGGGGTCCTAAGACAATAGATCTCCACATCCTGCTATCTTGAGACTTGATGAAGCCTTTCATTCTTTGGCAGCAAGTATCAAAATCATCAGGAGTGATCAATATAAATTTGGTCATAGTATTGGTTTCCATGCCAGCCTTAGTGAGAGCTGTCATTTGAGCAAGTAAGTGTCTATGAAATTGAAGATGATTAAATACGGTGATATCTTACAATTGAGAGCCTAAAAACTTTGATACCAACTGCAGGACCGACTAAGGTTAATACAACAGTTTCATAAGGTTGGAGATAACAACACTTAACTAATCAAATAGGGAACCGGGAAATGAGACAAAGAACAAGAGTAAAGAACACAAGTAGAACAAAGAGAATGGTTTTAAAGGATGATGTATATTGCTCTCAAGTGCACTTGTCAAATCTTTCGAAATAACTTCCTTGTACTTCAGAATGCTTGTTGAGAGAACTTTGGTTTGCATCAGCCTCTAAGTTAACCCTACATGTAACAAACTTAAACTTGAAAGAGAGATACATGCCTTAGGAACACTAAACAAAGCAATTTTCTCAAAGTTCAAGGCAACTCCTAAGTCTTTTTCAAAGGAAAATCACTCTTTTGTTCACACACATACTTGAGGTCACTGAACCCAGGGTGACAACATCGTTATACCTTCCACTACTGATCCCACATGCCTCCACTTCAATACCAAAAGTTTCAACAAAGAAGCGAACCCCTGCATCCTCTGCTGAGAAGATGCATGCCTCCAAATTACCTCCACTCAAAAAGGCAAGGTTGAAACTAGTGTCTTAGTTAAGTCAAAGGTGTTAGCCACACCTAAAAAAAGCTCAAAGATAAAGGTTTCTCTTCCTTCATCTGAGCAAATCCAAACCAAACGTGTTAGCCATCAATTAAGTCCCAACACTCTATTGGGTAGTCAAAAAGAGATACGCACATTGCTAAGACTATTGCTAAGGAAGAAGTCCTGTTAGAATCTGGTTCACATCCTTGGCCATTCGAATCAGCTCCTCATTCTTCCTTACATATGTCTATTACCTAGGATAAAGATGTTCATGCTACACTTCAGTATAGCCCACTGTCTCCCCCTTCCCATACAGTACAAATATTAGAGACTATTGTGTTTGCAGAGGATCTGAGCCACATCCTATATCCCAAGAGATTGATCCTAAGGAGGAAAGGAACAATATGGAAGTGGCTATCTCTAATGTTGATCCATTAGTTGACCAGCTAGACAAAGACAACATACTTGAGACCTTAACCATGACAACTCACCTTGTGAATGTCTCTTTGGAGTCATCTTTTGAGAAAAGGATTCTAGGGCACCAAGAAACCACATCTGGTGGTGAGGTTATAGAGTCTTAGCCTAAGCACTTATCTCCCAAGGATTCCACAACTGTGTCTAAGGGAAGCATGCAATAGACACAGGAATTGACGGCCATATCCTTAATCTTGCCCAAAGATTATCTGTCTTACAAGCAGAAAATGCAAGACATCAAGGTTATGCTAAAAGGGAAACAATTCTTGAATTTGAGAATTATCTACTAAAAGTATCCATAGATAGATTCACTAAGATTCAACTCGGGACAATACAAAACCAAGCTGCAAGAGTTACTTCACTGGAACAACAATGTACAACTCTTCAGCAATCAGCAGAGAGGGCAATGGATCTTGAACACAAAACTGAATCACTACAAGAGATCGTTGACCTTTAACAATCCATCATCCTAAGCCTCCAAGTCTCAACACCACAAGAAACTTTGGAAGTGCCTTCCTCTACTCATTTAGTGTCATCTTGAATCTTAGATAATGCTATTAAAAAGGGGGAAGATGAGCCCAAAGAAGCTGTAGTTATCCTCTAGAGACTAGTTGATCAAATTGAACAATCTGCACAACCAATATCTGTTTCCTCTAAATGGACTGAAGATTATGAGTCTCTATCTGAAGCTGAGGCCAAAAGAATGAGCTTATACATAGGTATGCTATGATTGCTCAGAAGAGAAGGAGATGGAAGCTAGAAGGGTGATGAGGAGGATGAACCAAAAGGTTTAACTTGGGAAAGAAGAATGACTGTAATTAAAAGGTCCAACACTTCAACGTTACTCTCTATCAAAAGAAAAAGATATTATGAAAATCATCAAAGAGAGAGCTTGTGTTAGGACTTAAAGCCTATTCTAAGGTATCTGTTGTAAAAGAAGCACCACTACTGAACATGTTTTTGGAAGCTGCTGACGCATTAACCAAATCAGCTACTGAAGTAATGAACAAATCGATTGCTGATGCAACAACTGAAACAGCTAGACAAAGAGGTCTCTTTGGTAGGTGAACCCCCATAAAGAATGGTAGTTTACATAACAGGAACCTAGACCATGGAAAATGACATGGAAAGGCATAGGGTGACACTTGAATCTGAACCAACCCAACTTCATAAACAACATAATAGCACACCTGAGTCCAAATTTAGAAAATTAGCTATAGTGATATTTGGTCAATTGGATGTTGAAACTGAAACCCCAGTTAACTCTAAGGTGAATATGGAAATAGATGGCCCAAAAGTAACTAAGGATGCTGAAAGAGCTCAAACAACTACCAATTCAGCTGGTGAGGCATCAGGTGTACGCATTAGACATTTAGCAGGTATACCTACTACAAGCTATACATCTAACAACGGGCAGAAACCTATGTCTACTGAAGATGAGTTTGAACTTGAGTCTCAGAAAGAAAAGGCTGGATTTCTAATGACAAAGAAGGTGGAGATGTTCCCACACAAGGTTGAAGATGAACTTGTAAAAACTTCAAGCTGGTAGAGCTCAAGAATCTTCCATAAGGAAGAAAATAATTACAATAATCAAAAGTGCAAAGGAATCTATAGTTCTATGAAGAAGAAGTTTCAACCTTGCTAGAGAACCTAGCGGATCAGCACCAACAGCTCCACCCAAACCAAAGGCCAAGGTTGTTAAGGGAGCGTTATCTAAGTCATCTAGAACAACTATCGAAAGCACTCATAGCACAACCACTTAGCAAGCTCTAGTGCCCACAACTGCCGAATCCACACCAATGGCCTCCACTTAGAAAATAGGAAGAAAGATCAAGAGAAATGTCTTGTGGCAGCTTAACTTGAGTTGAAATGATTAAATTTAAACGAGGTAATGGAATGGATTATTTTTTAGATAAAATTAAAACTGATAACTACAACTCATACATAAATAGAGAAATCAGTAGAGTTGGTTAGAAAAAGGAGAGCTGAATCAGAGAGGAAACAGGCAGATAAAGTCAAGCAAGAGTTCAGAGATAAGCAACAGATGAAGATGTTCCTCAAATACTATGGCTTCTCTAGTAAACAATTAGGACCAATGAGTATGTGTACTTTTGATTTGAATATCACAAGAATCAAATAGAAAGTTGTAGCTGGAGAGCTCCCTAAGTTTAAAGAAGCTAGGGAGCAATCAAAAAGAAAGCAAACCAGAATAAAGAAAACTGTCAAAGGTTTTCCTATCTTCTACCTGAGCCTCCATCATCTCCTGACTCTGAATCTACCACTTCTGAAGACAATCAACTAATCTTCTCAATCCTTGCTAAAAAGAAAATTGTTCCTAAAAGAGTTGTAAAGGCAAAGGTTATTGATCCAAAAGTAAAGGAGAAGATAATCAAAGGATCCAAAGTGCCCCTTGACATCCTAGAGTAAATTGCTAAGTACTTCAGCATTTTTGGATATATGAATCAGAAGTCTAAAATGTTGCTACAAATAGTATTGTCCTTAGTTAAAGTTGTTGCTGATGAAGAGATCCTAAAAAATCCATTATCAAATTACTATCCAATAGTGGAGTGGGAAATGACCAGAAGAATGACACCTAGTTCATAACCAAATCAGAAGCTGGAAGGGTAGCTTACTCGAGATACCAACTTGTGTGTTTCAATAGTTTTGAGATAGCTGACCCAAATTTAGACTAAGGAATCCTAGCAATGATTCTAAGTCAAAGGGAGTGGAAAAGGGGTTGACGAGAATCAGCAAATCACATGTAGAAAAGTTAAGGTAGGGTTCAGAACAAAAAAAAAATACAAGAGTCTAAAGCTGCTGAAGCCACCTCATCTGCCAAACCTGCTCCCAACACTCAACCATAATCACCTTCTACTACTTCTCAATTTGCTTAAACTAGTGAGCATATTTCTCCAACAGTCCAAAAGGCTCCTAAAACAATTGAATCTTCAACTTAACGCCTCTCTAACAATTCAGAAGAAGAAGTAACCATCACCACTGCTGCTCAAAAAGTATGAAAAGGCTTAGATAATCTAGAGCAAGAAGAAGAACTCTCAGAGTCTGATAAAGAGGAAGACTTAGAAGGTCATGATACAACTATTATCAAATTGGAGTATGACTTGAAAGCTGGTAGTTTCTTTATTGAAATAAAGACTAAGTCTAATTCTTTCTTTCTGACTGAGTTGGAAGTTTTGAATCTCAACCTTGAAGAATTAAAGAGGATGTTCACTTTAATCTAAAAGTGTGAAGGTATGCCAGACAAGTACAAGTCCATGGCCTCCATCTTAAAGATAAAGTTTGAAAATAAGGTTAAAGCAAAACAAGATAGAGACTAAGAAAAAGATGTTTTGCATATAACTCTTTTAAGCATTCATGACCCAATCACATATTGCGGTTGCATTATCTCAACCAACACTTTTTGTCTAACATATGTTGGTGTCGGTAAGACTGAAATCAAGGAGTATGACCTCTTTAGACTATCTCAGCTTAACATGAAAGGCTTGCTCAATCTGCCCCTTGAAAACCCGTCAAGAGACAGAAGAGGATACATGTATGAGCTACTTCTAATCAGGATACTAGAGGGATAAAGATAGAGTTTTGGTAGCATAGTCTTAAGGGGAATTTTCGATCTATGAAAATCATAAAGAGACCAAAAACTCAGAATTCAACACTTGGCCCTCAACTACCAAATGATGCCAACTGTTGAACCACTCCCGATCAGGATATGCCAAATGACTTCCGATCAACATATGTTGAACCATTGTCGATCAACACTTAACGGGCGTGATGCTGATCGACTATTGCTGACCAGCACTGAACTTCATAAGCGGTTGATCAACGGTTACACAAGACAAGACTATCTATAACGACGGTTGTTATGTTCTACCTTTTCGAGACAACATAGTACTGAAGCTGCCTAGCTCTGATATGAATTGTCTGTCTTGCTATACATTCTAAACATAGAATAGTTTATTATTATTGTTTAGATTTTAAAGTATAAAACACTCCTACTTGTATAGTAGAGGTAAGCTTGAAAAACCACTTATGTAACTGCTAATTGTAACTCTTTGTACTCAGTTTTGATTAATCAAGTGAATACTTTGAAAGAAAAACTTATGTACTTATCTTTACTCAAAAGTATTTGTATTTGTTAGTAAGTAGTTAACTTAGATTCCACATTGTTTAACCACTAATCAAATAGAAAAGTCTTGTTAATCCTTAACACCGATCCAACACTTAATTATATCAAACTCACAATTGCTATCTATGTACATTAAATTTCATCAATTGCCTTTACCATGTAACCTTACCATGCTTGTCATCATATGAATTATAATTTCATCATGAGTTTAGAAACTACATAAGTGTAACTACATAGGGGTCGTTTTAATAAGGGAGAATAAAATTTAGTTTTGATGTTTGAAGTACTTTTAAAGGCAAGGGTTTTTTTATTTTATTATCTTTCAATGGTTATGACCTGTATTATACTAAACGCTTTTAATAGGCTTTAACCCATTATATATGGCAACTTTCGATAGCCATGACCCAACTTTCAATATGTATATAGTAATTTTGAGTTCATGTTTCCATGGATCTTATGAAATATAAATTTATGTGCAGATGACAACTTTCAATGGTTAAGATCCTTTCAATGGGTAAGGTACACTTAACAAAGTAACATCCAAAAGAAAGGGCACTTTCAACAGTTAGGGCATTATTGCATGCATGGAGGTCATCAACCTACTAGTTTAATACAACATCATCATTACAACATTAGTCTATGTGATATAAATGGTCTTTACATATAGCATCATCATTCCAAAACATAATCATACATTAATATTTTGTCATATGTATATTATCAAGGACCCTAATATGCAGTGATAAAGATGTTAACTTTACTTGGAAAACAATTAGAACTATAGCAAAATCATTCATGTCATCCCAAAACATTTAAGTCTACAGAAAAAGGACATCTAGAACGTAATTATAGTCTTGAACACAAGGAATATCCTAGAAATAGTGCACCTCAACGTGAAAACTGTTAAAATCCAAAGCGTGACATCCATCACCAAAACAGGTGCGTTGACTATTGACTTTGACTTTTTGACTTTGACACTAACTAAATAAAAATTTTGACTTGAAAGTTGACCTAAAGTTGACATGAACTGTGATTAGTACATTAGCCACGTGTAAACACATTAAGTACTAGAATTATGCATTATTGGGCTAATATGTGATAATGGGCCTAGGATTGGTGATAGTGAGATGTTCAGTCGACTAGATGTAGTATTAGAATTATGTGTTTTGGACTTAATCAAGAATTGACAAAACGTAAAATATTAGATCTTAGTTAAAAACGCAATAAAAACCGAGAATCAATGGACTTAACCAAAATTTTACTAAATAGACTTAATTTAGTTCAAATATATAAATTAACTAATTTATATAGGGTATAATACTCCGTTGGAATCATATAAACGCGTAGAATATAAAAACACAAAAATTAGACAACGCGCGGATAGGGATGAGATGAAATTGGATGGATGGGCTAAGGGCATGGGCCTTTTACCCCTCCTTTCTTTGCAGCCAATATCAATAAGGGGGTCTCCCTTTTGCCTTCCTTAAATTTGTTTCAAACTTTCTTCTTAAGGTTCTCTGTAATTGCAAACCCTAGCCATCACTTTCAATTTTCTTTGGTTTTTCGTCATCATCATCACCACTATCATTCTATTGATTTTTGGTGTATTGGATCATTCAAGATTTGATTTTGATCAAGCATTGTTCATATATATGTTTTCTACTAAGAAATCATTTGTTTGATGATTTAGTTCTTGTTTAATCATGATTATTGAATTTCATCATCTAACATCTAAATCATCATCTAATAGTCTTGTGTTCTTGGTTTTGGGCATTGGATCATAAAGAACTAGGCGTTTCAAGTGTTGGATTTTCAAAACAGTAAAAACCCTAGTTTTTTATGTTCATATATTCTTTCGATTTGTTAATTTGGGTTTGTAACTTATCTAATCTAGTCCTAATAGACATCTATTGGATCTATGTATTAATCGACTAGAAACATGAGCCAGAAGATTAAAATCTTAATAACTCGAATTGAGACGGAAATTTGTAAGGCCTCGTTCCCAGGACGCTTACAGCTGGTCGATCATCGCACACAAAACATACATTCTCATTTATCTTAAGTAAACATTGCAGCGGAAACATTCAAAAATGACATTTCATTTCATTATAAAGGCTTTTGTAAAATAATATATCGTTAATCAGTTACAAAATATATTGTTGCATTACATCACAAAAGCATTATATGAATGGATGCCATCCAAAAGAGTTGAGTAGCCACCCCGTGCCATCCTCAGCAACCATTACCTGCCAATTGGAAACACATAAAAGTCAGCGTTACTGAGTGAGTTCTAGTTTTATAATAAAACATACTTTTCTTTCGTTAAAACCGTTCTTTACTTTCATGCTATCATACATCATACGTACACATAGATAATATCATTATTATCTTCATCATTCATTCATTCTTTCTTTAACTTTCATTCATTCATCGTACGTCCTTATCATTCACATTCTTTCATCATTACCTCTTTTCTTTCTATCAAACCATAAACCTTACCCTTCTATTTCCTGGTACTGGACCTAGACCTATCATAGACCTTCTATAATGGTGCACCGCACCTCTGGCCACAGTACCTAAGGTAAAGTTTAGGTGTACCATTGCCATGTGCAATACCCTTCTGTTCCTGGTACTGGACCTAGGCCTATCATAGACCTTCTATAATGGTGCACCGCACCTATGGCCATAGTACCTAAGGTATGTAGCAATGGTTCTATACAAATGGTCAATCACAAAGAAAGACCCCGATGTGCATCATCTCGGGGTAGCGAACCCACACACCGTTGGGCTAACACCTT
>BJCO01636296.1:0-12130 GCA_018326465.1 Flaveria floridana
ACACTGCAGTCACACACACAATATATATATATATATATATATATATATATATATATATACACACACACACCTGCAACACACACACTTCACGTACACAGCAGCCTTGGCTGCTGTTTTTGTTTCTTGCGGTAACACACACACAATATATATATACACACACACATCGATACACACATACATTTATCGATATATATACCGCCGTATACATACACACACATATTGAGCAAACGAAACCCACGAAAACCTGATTCTACCAAACCAATCGCGACAATAAAACAAAAGAAAACGAAACAAAACGAAGTTTACGATGATCGGTTACTTACGAATTTAGTAAACGGCGAGACGGCGGTGACAAACGATGGCTAATGGCGACAAAACGGGTTGATTCGGTGGTGCGACAGCGGTGAACGGCGACGGTAGAAAGTTCGAGGGGGGGGGGCACTGCGAATTAGGGTGTGCGCCCGATGCATGCGTTATATATATATAAATTTAATATTTGCAGTTTAATCCCTGAACTTTGAATTAATTATTCCCTCAAGTTTAGTTAAATTACAATTTAAACCCTCTACTTATTAATTATAATAATATTATTACTATTATTATTATTAATATTAACAACTTTTATTAATAATAATAATATTATTATTAAGTGTCATAATATTAGTGTTAATAATTTTTACTACTAATAATAATGAACATTATTAAAGTTAAAAGGAATAAAATATTGAATAAAATTTGTTGTATTATTAGTAGCTAATTTTATTATTTATTATTTATGAAAAGAAAAAAAATTAGGGTCAACGAGCAAAACAAATGAGACAAAATTTTATGATCAGAACGGGTTAATTACGCAACAAGGGTAAATACACAAAGAAAGTTAACGAGTGTCACGTTAATTGACGGACATGTTGGTGACAGATGTCACACATAACTTGTACTTAGGCGTTTCTAAGTTAAGTTTTCAGGCTCATGGGTCCTGTTTGGGCGCATGACCAACTGTTTAACATGCTTCTACATTATTTTCAGTCCTAATCACCATCCTAACATGTTCTTGACTTATATCCATCATTCTAAGCATCAACAACACATAAACAACCATAAAACTTAAACATACATGCTCAAATACATACGGTTACATAGGCAACAGCCGTAAAACATTTTAAATATGCATTTTCAGCTTCAAAGAGTTTAAAACATATAAAATCAGGGTCTAGAACTCACCTAAAGTAGTCTTCAAGCACACCTTCACCAAACTTGAAGTTACCAAGAGTTTTAAACACCTAAAACAACCACAACAAGCATCCAAACACATAGAACACATAAAAATCGGTTCTAAGGTTGAAAACCCCATAAAACCGAACCAAAAACCAATACAAACACTTACCAATTGCGAATTCAGCCCTCTTCTTCTTGAAAAAGCGAGAGAAACTTCACTTTCTTCTTCTTCTTCCTTTTTCATTCGAAAAAGCAGAAGTTGGCATGTATACATGGGTGGTCATACTCAAATATTAATATAATATTTTGACTTTTGTACTTTTACACTTAGCCCCCTTACACTTTATTCCATTTTCTTTTCTTTCTAGATACTTTTTGTTTTCTTTTCCTTATTATTTTTCTTTTCTTTTATTTGACTAGAATTTCAGGTGTTACACATGCCCCCGTGCCTCAAGAGGCCTGACCCCGTGTTTGGGGTAGCCACACCCCCATGCCTCATGAGGCACACCCCCATGACTACTTTTTTAGGAACAGTACTTTTTGTCTTGTCAGATGTCCAATCACGGGGGTGTGCTAATTTAAGCATGGGGGCGTGTTTTAAGCTTGTCATGGGGTCGTGCTTAATGAGGCACGGCCCCATGCTTGGACTTAAAAGCTTGGATTTATTAAATTTCTTGTCAAATATGCTTTATTTGTCCATCTTGCCCGTTTTGACACCTGAAAACACAATTTAACAAATTTTAAGTACATAATCATTATTTTATAAGAGATATTGTGGAATAATTGATGTGCTTTTGATAGGATTTTTATGTATAATTTAGAGCACATCATTCATCAATACACTTCCTCCTCAAGATCAAGGCCTATAGAGTGGTTTCTGGCTGTGTGAGTCTTATCAACCTTACAATCAGTTAGATGAAATCTTGTTTGTATGTCTTGTACATACTTTGACTGGTTTATGAAGATGCCATTGTTAACTTGCTTCACTTGAATTCTCAGAAAGAAATTGAGTTCCCCCATGGCACTTATTTCAAATCTATTATAAATCAGCTTCTCAAACTCTTTGAAGAGATTTTCATTAGTTGACCCAAAAATAATATCATAAACATAAACTTAAACAAATATCAAGTCATTCTCTGTTCTTTTGATGAAGAGTGTGTTGTCAATAGCACCTCTTTTGTAACCATGTTGAACTAGGTATTGTGACAATGTATCATACCATTTCCTTGGAGCTTGATCCAGCCCATAGAGAGCTTTGTCAATCTTGCAGATATAATCAGGTTGATCTTGATCTGCAAAGGTAGATGGTTGCTTGACATACGCTTCTTCATCTATTACCCCATATAGAAAAGCACACTTGATATTAAGTTGGTAGACCTTAAAATCCTTTAATGCAGCAAAAGCAAGGAATATTCTTACAGGTTCAAGTCTTGATACAGGAGCAAAGACATCTGTGTAGTCAATCCCTTGCTCTTGAGTGTACCCTTGACTACCAGTCTTGCCTAGTTCTTGATGACAAGCCCTCCATCATCTTTCTTGTTCATGAAAACCCATTTGGTACCTATTGGCATCTTCTAAGGAGGAAGAGGACATAGGTTCCAAACACCTTGTCTTTTGAATCAAAGAAGTTCATGCTGTATTGCTTCAATCCAGCTTCTATCTCTCAAAACATCATCAACTTTCTTTAGCTCAATCTGGGATAAAAATCAAGAGTGCAGACAAACATTTTGATCATAGGTTTGTCCTCCTGTTTTCACCCTAGTCCTAACATCACCAATGATGTTTGTGGTAGGATATGACTTGTGGATTCTCAGCTGAGGAATCACAGCAAGATTATTTGATAGATCCAAATTAGAGAAATTTATATATGGTGATTGAGTATCACCTACCACATCAGCACACTTATTAAGAATGACTTGATCCAGAGAATGTGTTGTCTTTAGTGTAGTGGTTGCCAGCATCAAAGTATTCATGATCATTATCACCATCCCCATTCCTCCTTCATTGGAAATCCCTTCAGTTGAGTTTTGTGTATTATTGTTGGAATTGATTGGCACCTCAGATGTATCAGCTAAAGAATTTGTCATGGTTGTGCTGACAGGATTTCCACATGTAGTGTTTATTACCAGTGGTACAGAAGGGATTCTATCATTTGGTCTTCTCAGCTCAAATCTTGGATCAGGATCTTCTTCAGATATATTACATATTGTACCTCAAAACATTTTCATAAGATTTTTTAAAATAGTTGGTAACTAAATCAAGATCAAATAGCTAATCATGACCAGAACCTTTCACACTTAGAGTATGTTCATTGAAGGTCACATTGGCTAACTACTCAACTACTTTAGTTCTAATACTATATACTCTATAAGCCTTAGCTTGAGAAGAGTATGCAATAAAGTGTGCATCAACTGCTTTCTTAACAAACTTGCTATGTGACCTTTGGTAATCAAGATGGTGCATGGACATCCAAATGATCTGAATAACCAATGAAAGGTCTCCTTTTGTGCCACAGTTCATAAGGTGTCTTACCATGAGTTTTGACCACTAAAGTTCTTTTCTGCGCATAGTAGGTAGTGTTGACTGCCTCTGCCCAGAAGGCGGTGGGCAGTTTAGAGTCAGAGAACATGATTCTTGAAGACTCAATAAGTGTCCTATTTCTCCTTTTAGCAATACCATTTTGTTGAGGAGTTCTAGGAGCACCATATTGTCTTAAAATACCCTTCTCATCACAAAATTAATCAAGTATTTGGTTCTTGAATTTAGTTCCTTGATCATATCTTATGATCTTAACCTTGTGATCATATTGATTCTTAATTTTTGAAATGAAGGATTTCAAGATTTTAGTCGTCTCATCCTTACTTCTAAGAAAGAAGACCCAAGTATATCTTGTGAAATCATATGTGATCATAAGACATTTTGAAGTTCTTCCTAAACTCATTACACTTGTGTGGTCAAAGAGATCCATGTGTAATAAGTGTAGGGAGTAGTGATAGAGTTTATTTCCTTTCGATTGTGTGACACTTTGTGTTGCTTTCCTTTCATACATGCAACACAATGGTCATTACTTTTAAACTTTTTCTTTGGCATTCTAGTTACCAAATCATCTTTAATTAGTTTATTCATGTTCTTAAAGTTTACATGGCATATTCTTTTATGCCAAAGAAAAGACTCATCAATATCGGCTTTAGATTGAAAGCAAGAAACTTCTCCTAAGGGGGAAGTTTCTTGAAAATCCATCTTGTACGTGTTTCCTTTCCTGGGGCTTTGAGCAAGATATGCTTTTGAGGAATAATAACCTTGAGCTTGAGAACAATGCACTCATGCTCAGTAAAGAGCATGTTATATCTCTGGTCACAAAATTGAGATACAATTAAAAGATTATACTCAAGCTCTTTGACAAAGTTTACCTTCTTAATGTTGAGCTTACCATTTGTGACCTTGCCCCTACCAGTGATGTAACCTCCTGTCTCACCTCCAAAAGCAACTGGCCCTCCATTAATTTTCTCAAAGTCTTGAAGCAAAGATCCATTGTAGTAATGTGCCTGGAACAACCACTATCAATGATCCATACATTTCTTTTGGCCTTTAGTTGTTCCCGCACCTGAAAAGAGATGATTAGTTATATTTGGAAACCCAAGCCTTGCTGGTATTTTGTTCTTCAAGATGAACTGAAAATAGTTCAATAGTTATAGATCCTATATGTAAGCTTAGAGAATCCTTTTTGTTTTTTGATGAGAAAACTTCAGTCTCATGGCATTACTTCATCTTCCACACCATATTTGGAAGATTAGACTTGGCTTTCAAAACTTTAGAAGTTTTTATGACTTCGGAAGTTTTTGAGACTTAACCTTTGGAAGCTTTTACTACATCAGACTTCAGTGATTCAGAAGCATTCTTTTCTTCCGAGACCAAACTTACTTCCGTAAATAGTTTTCCACCTATCTTGTTTTTGTTCACCTTGGAGCTTATGAAGGAAAATGATTTTCCTTTCAAATCTATTTTTTCTTATTCTCAAAATTTTTGTTCTTGTTTATGTGGATGGTACTCTTAGGATTATAAATACAATCCTTAGCATAATGAGTTGAATCACCACACATGATACATTCCTTGGGCTTACTTCTAAGGGTGTTGTCCTGAGTAGAAGGTTGATCTTGATCTCTTTCTAACACCTTATTCATCTTCTTGGATGATACAGCATGCTTCTTAGGGTGAAGCTTGCCTTTGGAGTTTGATGGTCCAACCTGTGCAGGTGCTTCTTAGGGTGAATCTTGCCTTTGGTTCAACCTTCTTCTTTTGACCAGGATGGCTTAGACTTGAACTATGACCTCTGGTACTAGAGTACTTTGTTAAGTCTTTAGTATTTCTCACCTCAAACCTAGCAGAGATAGAAATTCATTTTTGCCATGCATTCAGGTTTTCTCTAAGTCTTTTATTTTAAGCTTATAGTCATTTTCAGCTCTTTTAAAATCAGCTTTTAAAATGTTCAAGTACTCAAGATCAGATGTTACTTCTAAGTTGTAGGATCTGTACATGTTTACTTTAGCAATGCATTTAAGAGTACAAAGATATTTCAATACCTTAGTTTCATCATGATCCGCCATCAGGGCTTGGTTTGGACAAACATCTTCTACCTGAAAGCTTCAGTCAAAGCCTACTTCTTCAACAGCAACTGTAGCTTGCTGCTTTGGTTGGTTGGGTTTCTCAGTTCTTAAAGCTGACTTAGTGTAGTTTGTCCTGGACGGTGTATGGCCACTATTTGTTCTTGGTGCCTTACACTCCTAGCAAAATGTCCATTTGGTTACAGTTGTAACACTTTACTTTTCTTTGGTCCAGCCTAAACTTTCCACTGGACACATTGCTTAGAAACTTTCTTCATGTCCTCTTGTAGAACTTCTTGGCTCTATGAGCGAGAAAAGTCATCTGCTGGACTATCTTCATATACTCCAGATCATCTGGATGTATGAAGTCTAGATTTTCAAGGGGAAGAAAAAGTTGCCAGAACTTTCATCTGAATGCATAAAGGCTTGAGAAGAGCTGGGCTTCTTTGAATGTAGCCCTCCATTAGTGTCTTCTGGAAGGTGATGAAAGGACCATTTGATGAGTTGTCCAAGGTAGCAGATGAGATGATGTGGTTCTCTGCTATCCCTTTCAACTACATGAAGGGCTGAACACTTTTGGGTGCTGGATGAGTTATGAGAATGATTTTGCGTGTTCATCTCCATTTGATAACCGCTCAGGATAACATACAGCTTAGTGAGAGTAAGGGTAGAGAGGTTCTCAGTTCTCTTGATGGCCACACCATAGTATGTCCATTCTTTGGGAAGATAGAACATGAACTTCCTCACTATGTCTTTGTTCTCAAGTTTAAATCCAACATCCGTCGAAGTATTTACAATCTCAACATACCAGAAGTATTATTGAGTCATAGTCTCACCTGTCTTGAAAGTGAAGTTCTCAAACTACTACTTTATAATATCTTTCTTTGTTTTCCTTCGATTCACAGACCCTTCACACATCAGTTTCAGTGCATCCCAGAGTTTTTTTATAGTCTTGCACTTCTAGAAGTCTCTGTAGGTGGAGTTAGGAATAGTAGTTTGAATAGCATTGATGGCTTTCTAATCAATATCAATCTTTTTCAAGTCTTCTTCAACTTTAGTGACATGTACCATTTGATCAAGTAAGTGTCTATGAAACTCAAGATTTTTTTAGATGGTGAGATCTTACAATCAAGAGCCTAAAAACTTCTGATACCAATTGCAACACCAGTTATGGTTTGTTAAACAATAGTCTCGTAGTTGGAGAATACACACGTACTAGATCAAATAGGGAACAGGGCAAAGAAACGAAGAACAAACAAGTAAAGAACTTAAGAATATAAAGATTGGTTTTCAAGGACGATAAATATTGCTCTCAAATAATTTTACAAGTGTTACAATGCTTAGTCCTAAGACTGGTTACATGAAATACTTCATACTGCAACCTACAGCTGCCTATACATTGAAGGCCAGCTGGACACTAATCTAGACAACAAAATCAATGTAAAGTTAAAAGACAGATTACCTTTTAACATATGACTATGACATGCCATAGCTCACATCCTTTTGTATTACAAAAAGATTAAAAGTACAAAAGTAGAAAGTTACAGACACAGACATCATAATGTATAGTTGAAAAAAGTATGGAGATAATCACCAACTTGTATAAGTTGGTGAGTCTTCACAGCTAGCAGCAAAAAGGTCTTCAGATTTTGTCAAAAGTGTGTTAGTGACACTTCTCTTATAAATTTTCGGAAGAAATCAGTGTTCAAGCTTTGGAAGACTTTGTCTTTAAGCTTCGGAAGACTTCACTTTTGGCTTTGGAAGATTTCTGTCTTTGGTTTCGCAAGATTTGACAATTAGTTAATTTTCTTTATGCATGGTCAAATCTTCTGACGTAACTTCCTCATACTTCAGAAGCATGCTGAGAGATCTTTGGTTAGCATCAGCCTTTAAAATAAACTCTTACAAAAGGTTAATTAAGAGACTTTACCAGACTCGAACGGATCATCATGTTTTTTAGAGATGGAAACTATAGCTTGTTGTTTGAATTGGGTGGTGGGTTGACATAAGTTTGTGCAAAATATGTGCCGACACCTTATAGCCAAACTTTTCTGGCTCCCATTAACGAAAAGTTTTAGATCCGTCACTGACTACTCGTGGTCTCAAGTGGGTTATTGTCTTGAAGCTAATTATTACACAGTGTGCATAATTGATGACAAAAATGTGTGATACAAGAAATATAACAAATCTACATTGGTCGATAAACATCAAAGAATGGCATAACTAATGGTTAAAAAAGTTCAATTTAAATTTGTAACTGTAGAAGTTTTTGAGAACTCTTATCATTTCATGCTAATTGTTTATAGATTATGGACCCAAACATGAAATAAGTGTTTCAAATGCTCCAATTTAAGGTTCACTTGACATTTAAAAGGTATATTTGGCTTGCTTAAGTTATTCTACTTTTGACCAAACTTTTAGATTTTTACATTTATATTATACTAATTAGCCATCCTTTTATTATAATGGTGTTGTACTTTATGTATAAAGGATTTTTCAGAAAAAATTGATTTTTTATTTTTTAACATAATGTTTTTTAATTTTTTATTATTTAACATCTCAAAATTGACTTTTTTTACTTTTAACCCAAAACTCTACATCTTTTACAATTTAATCTCATAACTTTTATATTTTCAATTTTGTTCCCTATACTTTCATATTTTGCAAATTTTTGTTTTACATGTCATTATAAGTTTTGCAAGTTAACATGACACAACATGCATGTGTGGTTCAAAATTTTTACGTTACGTTTTACGTTTTGTTTTAAATTTGGTAAGTTAACACGACACAATGTGAATGTGTGGTTCAATGTTTTTACGTCTATTTTTCCTTCTGAAAGGTTCGTCACAACGCGCGGAACTTAGATCGACTTAGTTATATTTTCTATGCTTTACGTTTTGGTCTAAGTTTTTCGTATTAACACACTGCAAGTTTAGTATCGGTGGTCGTTGGCAGTAATGTGATATTGGTGTTATTTGGCACGGTTTTACGCATCACCCACAACTTCGGGAACTTAATTCTAGTTTTATATTGCAAAACGAATAACAACAATCATATTCACATCAAGTTTCAACTCCTTAGTGTCATCTAGAACAAAAGAGTGACATAAATGATAGACAAAAAACTAGACATCGATATATAATTTATATCGACCTGCAATAGCACTTGTGATGTAGATTTCGATCTTGCGACATCAAGTTATAAAGAATTTTGATCTTTTTATATTTGATTTTAGCAAAAGCAAGGGGCCTCAAAGAGTAAAAAAAACTTGGGTGCTTAAAACTTTTAGGCTTAATTTCTAAAACCTTATACACGCCTGGGCTACTTTTGAGTGGGACCTATCTCTTCACTGGGCCGTTACAGAAATTGTCTGTGTTATATGGGTTAAATAAATGTGTGGTATACACACACACCAAAAAAATAGTAAGTAACTTGTACGATGCGGTTGTTGGGACAATTTATAGCGTAATACTTATTTTTGTGTTATTTTATTAATCATCTCATGATATACTGTATAGTATTTTTATTAGTTTAACTTACATATATTTCAATACATGAAAGGTATGAGATTCAAATCCATGACCTTGCAATAGAGTAAATGTTAAAAAAACAAATAATCTCATGACGTTATATATAATCATAACCCATTAAAAACATAACTGCTAACAACAATAAAAAAATATAAATCTAAGCAAATCTAGAAGAAAATAGACCATGGTCTGAGAACAATAGTAACAATTACATAGATAAAATTTATCAACTTACATGTATCATGATACAACCAAGTGATAATAATCAATTAGAGCATTTCGTAAATACCTAGCATATGGCTTCAATGTATAGAATGTTTTTTTACAGATGGAATATAAACAACAATAGGCTTGCATATAGATAAAGAAAGAACAAACTTTTAGCTATATAAGGAGTAATTTGTCTTTCAGAAGTAAAATGTCAGCAGTCTGTGGACCTATCTATAGACATCTATAGAAGAAGATGTCGACCGAAACTCTACAGTCTGCAAGAAGAAGAGTGTCTGTCTTTTAACATCTTCAGACTGCTAAAATAAACTTGTGATGGTGTCTGGCGATAGTGATGATGGTGGTAGTGGTGATGGTAGACTGTGGGTGGTGGTGGACGGTTGGCGTTAGTAGACGGTGGGTGGTGGTGGACGATGGTGGAGGTGGATGATGGGTGGTGATGGAGGACGGTGGGTGGTAGGTAGTGATGGTGGATGGTGGTGGTAGGTGGTGGTGGAGGAGGTGGACGGTGGCGGTGGTGGAATCTGGTGGTCGACGATGGTGGTGGACAGTGGGTGGTGGTGTTTAACCCTCTGCAGACCTTAGAAGTGGCTGGGAGAAATCTGCACCAAGAAGAGCTCACGCAAAATTTTTTTAATATAACATCTTCGAAAAACTAACAGTCTGCAGATGGTAATGTCTGCACGTGGTCTGTGCAGTGCGGACAGAAGAGACTGTGCAGACCATTTTTAGAAAAAACAAACACCATCGAAGTCTTTCTAAGGAGCATAAAAACAACTACGAAGTCTGTATTCTTTACAGGCTACTTTCTTCATACACCGTGTAGTCATTTTAGAAGGATTTAGAAATTTTTATTCTTGTAATAATAATGAAACCTCATTTTGTAAGGCCCCTTTACCGGGCACCTCACAGTTGGTCATTAATCGCACATAAAACGTACATTTGTTTAAAACATGGAAATTAATTAAAACTACTTCATATATATCAATGACAACTTTTGCAAAGTAATACAATACATTTAATTGTTACAAAATATCATAATTGCATTACATCACAAAAACGTCATTGTTATACTAATGGATGCCATCCCAAAAATGCCAAGTAGTTGCCCCTGTGCCATCCTCAGCAACTCTTACCTGCCGACTGAAAAATACATAAAAGTCAGCGTTGCTGAGCGAGTTCTAGTTTTATAAATAAAATACCTTACTTTCAATAAAACCTTTCTTTACTTTCATACGCGATCATGCATCATACGTACAGATAGAAAATATTATCTTTAACTTTCATTATCATTCATTTATCCATCACCATCATATTCATAGCATTTTATTCATATTCTCTTTCATGTACATTCTTATACTTTTCATCATTTCAAACTTTCGTTCTCAATCTTTCGTAACGTACTTTACATCATTCTTTTTTACTTTCTTACTTTCTTTCTTTGTACGTTACGTCATTCTTTTACTTTCATATGTATCAATGAACAATACCCCCGAACATTGTGCACGAAGCTGATGCTGGACCTGTGGTAATTAAACCACGAACATTGTGCACGAAGCTGACCCAGTTACCTAGGGTAAGTCATCTCTCCTATTCATTCAAACTAACTGGTAATACCCCGAACATTGTGCATGAAGCAGATGTTGGGCCTGTGGTAATTAAACCACGAACATTGTGCATGAAGCTGACCCAGTCACCGAGGGCATACCAAAGGGCCTTGTTAATCTCAATGATTGACCCTGTGTGCATCCTTTTGGGTAGCTAACCTGCATCACAGTTGAGCTAACGACAACATGGTCGTGCACCTCCTTTTTATTGCTTGCAAGCCGTTCTTTCGTTCATTGCGTTTTACTTTTCATCATTGTTATCTTTCACTTCGTTACGTTATTCTTTACGTTCTTTCATTCATTTGTCATACTACGTAAAGTAATAACATAATATTTAACTTATTTTATAACATAAAACAAATACGTTTGAATAGTATTAAAAGATAACACATTATACATACCATACATCATTTATGCATACAATAACCCTAAATCATCCCATAATCATGCTTAAAATGGGTAATCATAGCCCACAGGTAAAATTAGGTCAAACCCTACAAATTCTGGATTTTCCTAAAAATTCAGAATTAACTCTAAGTGTCTAGGCGCATGGGCACTATTTGGGCATTTCTGCCCTGTTCAGGCGTTTTGCTACTATGCGGGCGTCTGGACTTACACTTAGTCATTTACACTTAGGCGCATGGGCCTTTTTGGGCGCATGGGCACTATTCAGGCGCTTGGGCCTGACAGTCATTCTGGGCAATTTTTCCAGACGTTTGGTTACTATTTAGGCGTATGGGCCTGACTTGGGCGCATAGACACTTAGATGGTTGGGCATTATTTAGGCGTTTGGGTTTCTGGGCGGTTGGGAACACTTAGGAAATTTGACCGTTGGGCACATGGGCCACTATTTAGGCGCATGGGCAACCAACTTGCACCTATTCAACATAATTCAGTCCCAATCCAACATATATCATGATCTAAACTTAACACTAACATTCTAAGCATC
>BJCO01636298.1:0-22124 GCA_018326465.1 Flaveria floridana
GGATACCTACTGATACTTTTGTCATGATCATTAATTCTTTTGTGAACCGCTTGTTTTTATGTGAATAGATCTATTTGGGGAATCCCCCACGCACAGTGGCTGCCGCCACAGGGAGGTACCCTACTGAGATCCTGAGGGGTTGTTTGTGGCATGTAATAGGTTTTGAGTAAGATACTATGGTGAACCATCCTAGCAGGAATGGTTCACTATTCTGAGGCTTGGTTCTTTCCTACGGGAATATCCGGTTAAACCCAAGTTTAGAAGAGGCCAACTGGGGACCAAGTGTAGGGTTGATTGTGATACCCAACGATGACAGATACTAAAAACGATGTTTTTAAAATCAAATGGGATTTTTATAAACTTTCACACTGGATTCTAAAACCTTTACTGTGGACTTTTGTAGTTCCTTTTATTGTTTTGAAACTTTAAGCACTTGAATTCACCAACTTTTTAGTTGACGCAGTTTTCTTTTGAGCATGTTTCAGGTAATCCGTGAAGACTCTTAGCTGTTATGGAAGACTTAGACTCAACCCCGAGACCATGGCATTGTTTGTTTGACCAAATTTATGACTTGAATAATTTTGATACAATGACTATTTAACTTGTGTTGAAACATGTAAACATTTAGGGCTGGATCTGTTTCCAACCCGGTCTCTTTTAAAACTTTAAATGCCATGTGATGTTCTCTCCCTTTGAGCTCTTATATTGGTTTGTTTCCGCTGCCATGTATTTTGTTGCTGATCTGTGACGTTCCACCCTACCTGGGCCCAGGGGTGTGACATTAGGTTTGCTAAGGTTTGATGTTAGGTTATGATTTGCATAAATCCATAGCAATCAGTAGCAATCAGTGCATAAAAGTGTGCACCTATGCCTTGTGTTTATAGGCTCAGGATTTTTACTATTAGGTAATAGTGACTTTCTTATCATGGTAAGAAAGTTACTTAGAGAATGTCTTGATGTGACATTCTCTGACTAAAGTGAAGTCATCCGTAGAAGTTGACTTTATGATATCACTTTAGTGTTTGACTTGTTGACTTGATGTTCTTGATTTACAATCTAGTGTTTTGGTCTTCCATAGGAATTGAGTCTTTCGTTGGACTTGTGCTATCCACTGGACTTGTCTTCCACAGGACCTTGATCTTGTGTATGTGTTTATCCTTTCGTAGCACTTTGGTCTTCAATGGTAGTTGACACTTGACTTCATCCGTGGAAATTTGTTCTTCCATAGAAGAACTTCGGATGCATAATTCCTTGTTGTTTTTGTCAGAATATTTACAAAAGAACATTCTTTTCATCCGTAGATAGTTCTTATACTTGGTCAATTTTACAAATTGACCAAGAATGATGTATTCCTATAATCACACATATAAATAAACACATATATTAATGAGTTAACCAATACATTATATTACATATAAGAAGATGAAAGTGTACAAGAATTCATTACAAAGATTGATTAAGGTTCTAAGCTTATACAAAGGATCTAGTCCTAACAGCTCCTACTAGTACTACTGGATAATCAGGGTCTGCCAACATCTCTAGACCAAGTCCTGGTGATATAGTAGGCTACACACCTTTTGATCCTGATATAGAAGATGCTTATGAGAAAGAATTTTACTTGTTCCAAGAGAAGTAGATTGGTGAGGAAGAAGATGAAGCTTTATCTTCTTTTGATGATCTTGAAGATATTAAAGTGGATTATAAAGACATATTTGGAAATAGTCTGAAAGACTTATTTTCAAACATTTTGGTTGAAGTGGGAGAGATTATTAGGGAGACTAGTGGTAAAGATACGACTAACAAGACAACAAATGAAACAGGTCAAACTGTGCACGTCAGGTTGGTAATCTTACTGTTGCAGTTCTGCCAGCGCCAGCTGACGTTCACATGCTGAGACATTCCAAACCTTTTACAAGGTACAGAAACTTAGAACCTATTATTAGATGAGCGTATGATGAAAAAAAGAAGATATATGTGATAAAAAGGAGAGCGAGAGCTATTGAGTATTATTTGGATGAATACGACTTTCATACGCTCAGAGCATCAGATTTATATTCTATGGATCGCGTTCCTTTCATTAGTACAAGTAATTACAGGAAAGGAAACTTGATTAGGAACCTAATATATAGACACTACAAAACCAACTTCAAGGGCTTCAAAACTGCAAAATCTAAAGTCATTGGAGATGAGACTCGGATTGATCCCAACACGAACAAACTGATGAAGAACAGATTTTATAAACATTCGAGGTATGCACGAAAGATCCATTTATAGGCTCCAGTGCCAGTTAATAGCTTATCAAAGCTTATGTGGTGGAGTTGTGAGAAGGAGTAAGGACACGCGTTGATACACTGTGTAGACAATGATTACCGTATCATTGACCCTGTGTACTTGCACATGTTCGGACAAGAAGATTTGATGAGGCTGCAGGCTTTTCATATTGCAGCTGATGAATCTGTACATTTTTAGCAACATAGTACGGTTGGTTGATTACGAAGGCCCTGCATAACAAGATGTATGCTTATGGGGGCAGTTACAAGGTTGCAAACATGGACTTCTAACAACTTTGATTAACCAAGCCTAGGGGGAGATTGTAGGGCTTGAACCTAGAGGCTCGAGAAATGAAATCAAGATGAAGATCAATATCAAAGTCATGCGAGAACCTACACGTTACCATGTCAAAACATGCTTCTCGCGCGATAACATCTAGTCGCGTGAGAACTCTATGTTTCGCGTGAGAACTTCTTTTGTTATATATATAGAAGTTTAGTCTTTGTAATTAGTAGTTTTTTTTTATTATTGATTTTATATGTACTGTAACTTAATCAAGTTTAAGAGCAATACACTTTGAAGCTTATTTAGAATTTTGTGTGAGTTGTAAAGATAGAAATTAGAAAAGTCAGAAGATAGTGTGTTTAGGTGAGTAATTTGATCACATCAGGATAAGACTCACTTGCTTGCTCCTCAAAATGAATATGCCCACAATCAGTCATCTATGCTTTATGTTGAGCATGCATTTGTTTATTTTCTACTCAAGCTTAACCTACTCACATATCAAAACACATCTGATCAGTCTTTATCATAAGTTAAATTCAGGAGAATTAGCAAAGTCATAGTGTACTATCATTTCCCATAATATGAATGTTATAAATAGAAAAACATATAAACAAAACAATATTTTTGTATATTTATAGGTTTTATGAATGTTTTTGGCTTTTCTTAGTAATTAAGATGGAAGACACTTCATGCTTTTCTTAATAATGAAGAGAAAGTTAATCTAAATTGATCATGTCTAAGGATTCAATTAAGAAATTAAATCTTACTGAATCAAAGGCTTTAGTGAATAAAGAAGCAAGCTGATTTTTGGTATCCACTTTGATCAACTTGATCAAACCTTTTTCTGAGCAATCTCTTAGAAAATGATATGTAATCTCTATGTGATTAGTTTTACTATGTTGAGCTGGATTAGAAGTGATGAACATAGCAGCTGAGTTATCATTGTGAATTAGTGTTTGAAGAAAATTATAACCATAATCAGTAATTGGTTTTGCAACCATAAGACTTGAGAGCAACCAGCTGAAGTAGCTATGTACTCAGCCTCAATTGTGGATACTGATACATTTGTTTGCTTTTTGCACTGCCAAGAAACAAGTTTTGGTCCTACGAATTGACATCCACATGTAGTGGATTTTCTATTGTTGTTACACCCTCCCAAATCACTATCAAAATATGAGTAGTAGTTTAAGTCTCCTTCTTTAGGATACCAAAGTCCAAGGACTGGCTTCCCTTTAAGGTATTAGAAAATCCTCTTGACTACATTCAAATATGACTCTTTGGGGTCTGATTGGTACCTAGCATAAACACACACAGCAAACATCATATATGGTTTGCTGGCAGTTGAATACATTAAAGATCCTATCATTGATCTATATAATTTCTGATCAACTGGTCCCTTTAGGATCCGGTACAATCTTGTCTATTGTTGACGTTGGAGTTTTGCAAGAAGAAGTGTCAGCAAGGTTTTCTTCAAGATTTGATGAATATACTTCTCCTGATTGATGAATATGCGATCTGGTTTTTGATGAACTTATAAGCCAAGGAAGAAGGTTAATTCTCCTTTAGAGCTCATGTGAAATTCAGATTTCATCAAGGTTTCAAAGCTTTCACACAATCTTTTGTTTGTTGAACCAAAAATAATGTCATCAACATAAATTTGGACAACTAAGAGGTCTTGATGATCATGCTTGAGAAACAGAGTCTGATCAATTGTTCCTCTTTTGTATCCATGCTTAAGAAAG
This sequence comes from Flaveria floridana, assembly GCA_018326465.1. Classification (NCBI taxonomy): domain Eukaryota; kingdom Viridiplantae; phylum Streptophyta; class Magnoliopsida; order Asterales; family Asteraceae; genus Flaveria; species Flaveria floridana. Next base: position 4,299 of record BJCO01636298.1, read on the forward strand.
AAATATGATAGTGTTTTATACCATTTTCTTGGTGCCTGATAAAGTCCATACAAAGCTTTATCAAGCTTGTATACCCTATGTGGGTAATAAGGATCGTCAAAGCCGGGAGGTTGAGCAACGTAGACTTCTTCATTAATTTTACCATATAAGAAGGAACAATTCACATCCATTTCATAAACTGTGAACTTCTTATGTGAAGCATAGGCTAGGAAGACTTTGATGGCTTCAATCCTTGCAACTGGTGCAAAGACTTCATCATAGTCTTTCCCTTCTTCTTGAGTATAGCCTTGGGCTATCAGCCTTGCTTTATTTCTTACTTTGATCCCTCTATCATCAAGTTTCCCTTATGCCAATTGGATATTGGCCTTCAGGGAGATCAACAAGATTCCAAACTTTATGCTTTCCGAAATGTTGAAGCTCTTCTTGCATAGCTTCAATCCAGTTATTGTCTTTCAGTGCAGCAGTGATGTTGGGAGGAACCACTTGTGAAAGAAAGCATGAGAATAAGCAAATGCTTGCTGCTCCCCCTTGCCTTCTTGTGTTTCTTTCATTAAGATCACCAATCATGTTGTCTATTGGATGATTCCATAGAACTCTGGATAATGGAATTGCTATAATTGGAATAGATGATTCAAAGTTAGTGATGTTGGTTGATGGAGATGGATTCATTTGTAATGGAGAATCAACAAAGTAGTCGAGGTCTTCATCACTTTGATCTTTTGAAGCTGAGTGGAAGCCATCTTCATTAGTTTGTCCCTCAGCAGATGTATGAATAACTTCAGTAGGAGGAATAAGAACATCTGCGGATTTCATTTGTTGGCCACTTGATGTGATATGGTCCTTAAAAGGTGATGGATCAACTCTGAAAGATCTACTGATGTAGAAGGAACATCTGCTGATGTAGTGTTCATCTCCCCATGTGCATTAGAACCTTCTGCGGATGTATAGTTATCTGTTGCTGATGCATGATTTAATTCTTTGGAAATTGAAACATCATTTCCATCCGGCTGGTCAATGGTTATTGGAGATGATGGGCCATGATTAGCAACACTCGAGGTGGTTGCCTGAGGTCTTGGAGGATCAGTAGTCAATTGCACTTCACCCATACATGGAGTTACATTGGGATAGCATGTATCTGTAGAACCTGCAACATTCAAAAAACTAGTGTTAAATGAATTTGTTAATGCATCTATGTCAAACAACAATGATGATCCTTTCACAGATTTTATGAATAAGGATTCATTAAAAGATACATTAGGTGTTTCTTCCATAATGTTTTGATGTGGAATATAGATAATATGATTTAGATGTTGATGAGTAACCAACAAAGAAACCATCATAGGCTTTTTCAAAAAAACTTTCCTAATTGTTCTTCTGTGTTAAAAATAGACACATGACACCCAAAATCTCTAAGATATCCTATAAATGGTTTTCTTTTAAATAAGACTTGATATGGTGTTTTGTTATGTTCTTTGACAATTAATGTCCTATTTTGAACATTTCATGCTATGTTCACTGCTTCAGCCTAGAAGGTGATGGGCAAATATGAATCAACTAGCATTGTTCTTGCTGTTTCAATGAGTTATGTTTCTTCTTTCAGTAACTCTATTTTGTTGTGGAGTTCTTGGTGCACTGAATTGTCTTGCTATGCCATTGTTTCTGTAAAATGAATCTAAGACATGATTAAAAAATTCAGTTCCATTATCAGTTCTTATGATTTTAACATTTAAATCAAGTTGATTTTCAATCTTGGTAATAAACTACATTAATATTTCTTATGTTTCACTTTTATGTTTTAAGAAAAAGACCCATGTGAATCTAGTGAAATCATCAACAATCACCAAACAATATTTCCTCTTCCAATGATCATCACATTGGTTGGACCAAAAAGATCCATATGAACCATTTTTGAGGGGTGTTGTATTTGTGTTGACTGTTTTGGATTTATAAGACACTCTATGTTGTTTTCCTTTATAACATGATGAACAATGAGTAGAACAATAAAATTCTTTCTATGGTAGACCAATGACTAAGTCATTTTTTACAAGCTTGTTCATGTTCTTCATGTTGGAATGTGCCGTCCTTCTATGTCATAGTTGAGATTCAACTTCTAAAGATTTAGAACTTAGGCAGGTTTCCTTGTTTGTTATAGATGAGTTGTTCATATGCATAACATAAGTGTTACCTTTTCTTGGTGCTTTAAGAAGGATCCAATCTTCTAGAATTTGAAGACCTGGCTTAAGAATGTAACAGTAAGTGTTATCAAATAAAGTGGTATAATTTTGATCATAAATTGAGAAGCACTGAGTAAATTGTATTGCAAATTTTCATAATAATATACTTTCTCAAACTTGTGTACACCATTTGTTACCATCCTTCACGAATGATTTTAACTCCCTTATTATCCCCACCAAATGCCACATATGAAGCATTTTTTTTGTTTGAACTCATGGAGTAGTGAACAGTTTCCTGTCATATGCTTGGAATGTCCACTATCAACATACCACTTGTTGTCAGCTCTCCATGTATGTTCCTACACATAAAATGAAATCAATTATAATGTGGAACCTAAGCCTTAATGAGCTTGGGCTGCTTACTAGTGTCTAAGATTGTCACTCCCTCATGAATAAGTCTTCATGATTTAGGTTTGACTTTAAACTCAATCGATTCATTTTGTTTTTGTTGTGGTGAGGATGATTATGTTGAAGATGGGTTTGAAGCACTTTGTTCTTGTTTCACAGTCACTTCTTCTTTCATCTTTTCTTTGTTTTTGTTCTTATTTGAATTGGATAAAGAACCTTGATTGAAGAAAGTTTCACCACCCTTTGATTTTGATTTTGCTATTTGAATACCCTTTTCAAAATAGTCAAAGAAGGTTTCATCAGCATTGACGTTCTCCTCCTTCAACTCTACCATCTTGTGCGGTGTTTTCAGTTGAGATTGTTGTTTCACCTTATTCTTCTTAGGTTTCTCCTTAGGAGAAGGTTGCTTCTTTGGTTTGGTTACCTTTTGCTTTTGCTACTGATGGTTGAGTTTTGAATCTTCTTGACTATCACTTGATTATGAGTCAGATTAAATCTTCTCAGGTTGTTTCTTCTTTGTGCTCTTTGTCTCATTCCTTTTGTTAAAATAACATTCCTGAGTGGAATGGTTATTCTTGTTATAAATGGCACATTGTTTGTTGAAATAACAATCAGAAGTCATGTGATTGTCCATGTTACAGATGGAACAATAACTACTGAAGTAACATTCATCAGTGTTGTTATTATGCATATCACACCACTTGTAGTATTTTTCCTCTGCTTCACTTTCAGATTCAACCACTTTCTTCTTTCTTGTATGCTTCTGGGCCTTCAACTCCTTCTCAAATGTGGCAGTTGATGAATCTTTGACATTTCCAGACATGATGTCAAAGGGTTCTAGCTTAGCATTAGAGGATTTTTATTGCTTAGGATTCATGACTTTTTGATGCTTTGCCTTCTTGTTGATGATTGTTGCAGCTGATTTCTGCTTCCGTAGTTCTTCTACGGATGTTGATTGATCAACATGTTTCTTCTTCCATAGAAGCTCTACTGATGTTTTCTTTGTCTTATCTGTGGAAGTTATTTTTACTCCTTCCGTAGATTTGACACTGTCAACATCTTCAGCTGTTGATGATTTTTGTTGTTTGTTCAGTTCATGAAGACCTTCATTCAGCTGAGCTGTCATCTTGTAAATTGATTTGAGCATATTTCTTTACTTTGGAGGATAAGGCAGCTTGATTTCTTCAAGAACTTTAGGAATGATGGGATCACATGAAATAGTCTTACCTTTACCCAAAACAGCAACTTGTTGCTCATCATGTTCATTAGAATCACCCAAGTCATCACAATCATCAAAGTCAAATTCTGAATCATGTTTTTTAAAACTTCTGAATCAGAAGACTCAGTTTCACTCACCTCAATTTCATTACCATTTACCAATTGACTAAGATCAGTTTTTTATTCAATTTTGGTTCTTGGCACAAAACGGTATGATAAGTTGTTGGTCATTGAATCAGGGAAAGGGGTATAGTTATCATTCACTGGTGGTACAACTGCATTAAATCCTAACCCATACCTTTTCTTTGACTTAATATGAGAATTTAACAACTTATCATATCGCTGAGATGATAACTAAAACTTTTGAAGTTTCACTTCAGTTGATGCATGACCAGACATGGATTTTGTTAAAGAGGTGGTCAAATGCCCAATGTGGGCTTTCAAATTATACTTTTCAGAAACCAGTTTATGTAAACCCTTTTGTAAAGAAGTGATCTTGATTTGATATAATTTATGCTCTCTTACATGAGATTCATTCAAAAAGATTGTTTCTTTTACTTTATTAGCCAATTTTTGAGCATGGACTCTATATCTCTCAACCTCATCAACACATTGTGATGAACACAGTCTTTCCCTTACCTCTCTCTTCCACCTCTCTAGGGGTTCAACCTAGAGGCTCAAAAAATTAAACCAAGATAAAGATGGAGATCTAAAGCCACTCGAGAAGACAAGTTACCGCATGATAACTAGATTCTCGCGCGAAAACTACCTGTCGTGCGAGGACATAGTATTCGCACGAGAAGTCTAGATTAGTATATATTTAGAGTTTGTCTTTTGTAATGGTAAGCTTGTCATATTTTCCTGATTTTAGAATGCCTTATAAGACTTATTGAATCAGAGAGCAATACTAAACCAAAGTTATTTACGTTGTGTTTTTTATTCTTCACTTGTTTAATCTAATCCATAACATCTATATTCCGTGTATTCGTTTTGAGATCGATCATTGTTAATTGTTGATCCTTAAAATTGGTATCAGAGAAAGGTTTGCTCTTGATCGATTAATCGAAGCTTGAAGAAGAGTTATTAAGGAACTTGTGAGGTTGATTTCATCACAAAGTGAAGTATTTTCACTTGAATTTCACCAAATTTGATTATTAGAAGACTATGAAGCTATTTGACATGAAATTCATTGTTTTGATGATATTTGTTTGATCTATTGAGGCTGGTGCAACCAAAACAACATTTAGAAGAAATCTGTACAACTAAGAGAAGTCTTCCAAAGGCAATGCTGCAACTTCCAAAGCTTACAAGATTATCTTCCGAAGAACTTCCGAAGGAGGAACACAGTCTTCCGAGACTTAGAAGATCTCCTTCCAAAGTAAACACTTTGAAGACAAAGTCTTCCAAAGACAAAGCCTCGGAAGAAGCTGTGTCTTCTGAAGTATAAATGGTTAGGAATAACTTATTTTTTCAATGCCATTTTATCTTCGGAAGAATCACAGTATGAACCAGTGGACAAAGTATGGTTCGATTGACACATTCTACCTACTCTGATTCACTGCAAGATGCTTTCCACGTTCATGTGCTTGACCTTACTTTTGTTCACTGTTCACCATTCCTTAGTTGGTACAGTCGCCACCTTTAGTAGGTGACCAAAAGGTAAGTCATGGACCTGTCATGACTACCTTATCTTAGATAATACTTTATCTAAGAATCCTTACCTCTAACAATGTAGTATTTGTTTAGTAGTAAGTCCCAACATGTTATCTACGTATAAAAAGCTATAGATAGTAGTATATATAGTCGCTAATTGTAACTTACTATATATGCTTCTTTGTGAGTCCTGTAATACGTAGTTGAGAGATAATATATACAAGTATCTTGAAAACCATTTCTTGTGTTCTTTACTTATATTATTATCAACCGAGTTCTTGATTCTGCATTCATCAAACGAGTGATATTATCAAGTTTGTGAGAAACTTATATCGATCCTACAATTGGTATCAGAGCATCCAGACTCTTGATTGTGAGATCTAACTATCCCAAATCACCCTTGTGTCTTCAAACACGCTCACTCAACCAAAATGGCCCTTAACCATAGGTCTGCTCAACCAGAGATGGGAAACATGACCAAAGCTCCCATTATCACTCCTGATAACTTTAGGCGCTGGTGTCAACGCATTGAAGGTTTCATCAAGTATCAAGACTCTCGTATGTGGAAGTCCGTTACTCATGGACCGTACATACCAAAAGTGGCCTCATTAACATGAAATGGTGCCATGATTGAAAAGGAAGTAGAAGATTACTCTGATGAAGACTACAAGAAGATAGACATTGATTGCAAAGGAATGATTATTTTGCTCACTGCCATACCAAACTCCATTTTGGCAGGCTTTGAGCATTGTAAAACAGCCAAAGAACTCCTTGATGCTTTGAAATTTATGTACTCTAGTTCCTCAGAATCCAAAGAATCCAAGAAGGATGCTCTGAAGCAACAGTTTCTGAATTTCACCTACATTGATGGTGAAACCTTGAGCCAATAATACTTCAGATACATGGATCTGATAGCATCTCTGCAGTCCATGAGTATAACTCTTGAAAAGAAAGACATGGTAAGGAAATTCATGAGTGCTCTTCCTCATAAATGGACTTTCTATTGTGTTTCTATCAGGAGATCTGAAAACCTTGGAACACTAACTATGACTAAACTGTATGGAATCCTTGATGGATATCATATGGAGATGGAGAATCTAAACAAGCGGCAGATGAATGGCAGCTCAACCACTCCTGTCAGCAATGCTCTACATGTTGTTGAAAGTGCAAGAACTCAACAGCCATAGATGTACCTATCCCATAACCAGCAGCCATCATGCTCATCTGGGCCTTACATCACTTTCCCTGAGACACCTAAGTATTAGCAAGCTCAAGAAGGTCCTTTTCAGGAAAATGGTGCTTTTGTCTCAGGGAGGAACACTCCGGTCATTTCCAGTTCTGTTTTGATGATCTGGAGTGTTTTAGCCCAGATGATGTTGAGTACATGGACAATGTCCAGCAAATGGCTCTCCTTACCTACAGAGCAAAGAAGTTCTATAAGAGAACTGAAAGGCAATTCCCTCAGAACCCAGCAAATAGCAAATTTGGGTTTGACAAGGAAAAGGCTAAGTGTTACAAATGTAACCAACTTGGTCACTTTGTAAGGGAATGCAAAGCTCCAAGATCCAATCTTGGAGCAGGTAAAGCCTCCCAACATTATGCTCAAGATCCAAGATCCAACTTGGTCACTCATGCTCAAGCTCTTATGGCTGGCACAGATGATACCAAGGTATATGAACATCTCTATACTCCTGACTATATTGCTAAGGTTAAGTTGTACCAGGATTACAACTTGAAACTTAAGTCTGATATTGAGTCTTTAAACAGACTAAAAGCTGATTTTAAAAGAGCAGAATCTGACTATAAACTAAAAATTGAAGAGTTAGAAAACATGCATCTACTTTAGAACATGAGCATTCCAGCTACAGGGCTCAAATAAAAGACTTAGTTTCAAAGTTGACTAAGGCTCAAGCCCAGCTAGTAATAGCTGAGGCTGAAGCAAAGAAGTATGCTATCGAAGAGCATAAGTTCAACACCATTCTTGCATCAACCTCTTAGTCAAAGGAAGTTTACCAAAACATGAGTGGGTTGGGAACCAATAAAACTGCTGACCCACCATTCCTTCAGAAGAAGAGTGATGTAACAATGGCTACCACCATCACCATAGAGAAGGACAAGGTAGAAAACCTTATCCCCTTAGCTGAAGACAAATCTCTGACCCCCAAACAAAGAGAGAACAAGATTCAAGCAGCTAAAAGAACAGCCAAGAAGGTGGCTGAGTCCCAAATGAAAATTGACCCAAGGCAAAAGGCTGTTTTCATTTCAGCTGGATTCCAAGTAGCTGGAAGCTCAGATTCAGGATAGGAGTATAGTAGCAGTACTCCTATCCAACTGAAGGATCTGAAGTAGAAAAGGAAAGCTATGGAGGAAAACAAGAAAAACAATAAACAACAGCCTGCATATCCCACCATAGCCAAAGATTGTTTCTACAGGAGTATAGTACTAGTACTCCTCATATTTGGACCACACCACAAGGTTCAAATGTTGAAGAAAGGGAAGCAAGATTCCGAAGCAAAGTTGCTTTAGGAAGAAATATCTTTTTCCGAAAGAAAAATAGCTTCGGAAGACAAACCAAAGAAAGTTCTGAAGAACAAGAAAGTCCCTTTCAAACTTTCCAAGAAGAAGACTGCTTCGGAAGAGAAGGATGTGAAAGCTTCTTCTGAAAAGAAAGAAGCTTCGGAAGAATGCTCTGCTGCCCAAGCTTCATTAAGCTCATCTTCATTGATCAAACAAATGATGGAATGTAAGATCAGAGAAGATGCTGCAACCCAAACCTCCTCTTCCCAAACCATTATTGAACCCCCATGCTTACAATTTGGTTCAATTATGTTATCATCATTGGACGAACCCAAGACCAACAAGGCTTACGTTTTCAATAAAAACTAATTGTTTCACCTTTTGTGCTGGGAAATCCATATGAAAAAAATGGAAGCATTTGGATTGTGGATAGTGGATGCTCCAGGCACATGACAGGGAACAGATCTCTCCATCAACAATTTCAAAATTTTGATGGAGGTCTTGTTTAGTTTGGAGGTGAAGCCGGAGGATACATTTCTGGTACAGGTAATGTGTCCAATGGTAATTTAACAAATGACAAAGTACACTTTGTCAAACAGCTTGAACACAATCTCTTGGGTGTTTCTCAGCTCTGTGATCAAAAGCCTCAAATGCTTTTCATAGATCATGAGTGCATTATCCTAAAACCCGAGATGACAATTCATAAGGAATTGGTGCTTCTTAGATCTCCCGGGAACGAGGATATGTACAAGCTGGATATGAACAATGCTTCCCCACTTGGTGAAATGTCATGCTTTCTTTCCAAAGCTAATAGTGATGAGTCAACTCTTTAGCATAAAAGAATGTGTCATGTTAACTTTAAGACAATGAATAAATTGGCTAAGAATAACTTGGTAGATGGTATGCCTAAAAAGGAGTTTTTCTGTAAAGACAACTGTATTGCTTGTCTGAAAGGAAAGCAACATAGGGTATCCCACAAATCCAAAGAAGATAACTCTATCACTACTCCATTATACTTATAGCACATATCTATTTAGTCCTATAATATAATGAGCATTGGAAGGAAATCATATTTCTTTGTGATAGTTGATTATTTTACTAGATGTACATTGGTTTCTTCTTAAGAACTAAGGATGAAACTACTGAAACATTAAAATCTTTTATTCTTAAGATAGAAAATGAAATTGATCACAAGGTAAAGATAATCAGAAGTGACCAAGGGTCTGAGTTAAAGAATCAAGTTCTTGACTCATTCTGTAACTCAAAAGGGATTACTAGACAATATAGTACTCCTAGAACTCCTTAACAAAATGGTGTTACTGAGAGGAGAAATAGGACACTTATTGAGGCTGCAAGAACCATGTTGGCTGATTCAAAACTACCTCTAACTTTCTTGGCAAAGGAAGTTAGTACTGCATGCTACGTGCAGAACCGGGTTCTTATTGTTACACCCCATGGAAAAACCCCTTATGAGTTATGGAACAAGAGGCCACCATTCATTGGCCTTCTAAGGTCCTTTGGCAGCAGATGCACCATACTTAACATAAATGACAATTTGGAAAAATTTGCTGAAAAATCAGATGATGCTATCTTTATTGGATAATCTTCAAGCTCTAAAGCTTTTAGAGTATACAATATTAAGAACCAACAATTTGAGGAGTCATCCAATATTATTGTTAATGAGCACACTCCTTGTGTTAAGGGGAATAGCCCTGAATATATCTATAACTTAGAATTGTTTCCCAACTATTCTAAACAATCTTGTGAGAATGTTTCTGCTGGAACAGTAACTCAAAGTGACTCTGATGATGATCAACTGTTTGAGTAGCCCAGACCTAGTCCATACTCTCCAAGAAGAAATGAAGTATAAGCTCCCACCACTGCAAGTCCTGAAAGTTGGAATATTTTAGGAGAGCTTCAACCAGTTGTTAACAAAATGAGCATCAAACCTCATCAGATGACAACTCCATTTCTCAACACGAAGCTGATAAAGAGAGCTATCTGGAGGAACATGCAACTATTGATGCTATCTTACAGCAGAACATCATTGATGCTATCACTCATTCATTCTATCAGTCCTCATTGAATGAAAGAGAGACATCAGCTAGAACCAATGTTGGTAATCCTGATATGAATCATTCAAACCTCGATCTATCTATGCAACTAGATGTGATTCCCAGGATCAGGATTCGTAACACTCATCCAGCTGGAAACATCATTGGGAAACTCTCAAAAGGTGTGAGAACTAGGAGACAAACTCATAATAGGAATGTCTACTTATACTCATGCTTTTTCCCTCAAATGGAACCCAAAAAGGTGGAAGAAGCCCTCAGGGAAAGCAATTGGATTGAATCAATGCAAGAGGAATTGCTTCAATTCAAAAAGCAAAAGGTGTGGAATCTATGTCCATTACCACCTGGTCAAGTCCCCATTGGCACAAAGTGGGTGTTCAGGAACAAAAGAGATGATAGAGATTTGATTATCAAGAATAAAGCTTGACTTGTGGTTCAAGGATACACACAAGAGGAAGGAATAGATTACACTGATGTCTTTGCGCCTGTTGCAAGACTTGAGGCTGTAAGAATCTCCATTGCCTTTGCTGCATCCAAGAACTTCACAGTTTATCAACTTGATGTCAAATGTACATTCTTGTATGAGAACATCGAAAGAGACGACTATGTGTGTCAACCACCTGGTTTTGAAGACCCACAACACCCCTACTATGTGTGCAAACTAGATAAAGCTCTCTATAGGCTGCATCAGGAACCAAGGCTGTGGTATGAGACATTGTCTCAATTTCTTATCAAGAATGGCTACACCAGAGGCACCATAGACAATACATTGTTCATAAGAAAATCAAGGAAAGACATGTTGCTTGTCCAAGTATATATTGATGACATCATATTTGGTTCCTCAAATGACCAAATGTGCAAAGACTTTGAAAGCATCATGAGGAAGAAATTCGAGAAGAGTTCCATGGGAAAGATGTATTTCTTCCTAGGGATTCAAGTGAAACAGATGGAAGATGGCTTATTCATAAATCAATCTAAATATGTCAAGGAGATTTTAGAAAGATTTAAGATGAAGGATCGTAAACCAGCCAAGACACCTATACAAAGAAATCAAAATCTTTGTCCGGACTCCAAGGGGGAGGATACTGACCAGCATCAGTATAGGGTAATTATTGGATCTCTAATGTATCTCACTGCAAGAAAACCTGATATCACATTTGTTACATGTTTATATGCAAGATATTAAGATACTCCCAAGGTGTCCCACCTAATTATTGTCAAAAGAATACTTAGATATCTTAAAGGAGATCCAAAACTAGGCCTTTGGTATCCTAAAAACAAAGACTTCAACCTTTAGGGTTACACTGCCAGTGATTATGGAGGCTGTAACATCAACAAGAAATCCACATCAGGAGGATGTCAATTTCTTGGTGGAAGGATCATCTCCTGGCAATGTAAGAAGCAATCATGTGTCTCTACATCAACTGCTAAGGCTGAATACATTATTGCTGCTAGCTGCTGTGCTCAACTGCTATGGATTAAAAATCAGATGTTAGACTATGGATTCAACTTCATGGAGACTCCCATCCAGATAGACAACAAGAGTGCTATCTCTATCACTAAAAATCCAGTTAAGCACTCCAAGACAAAGCATATCGACATAAGGTATTATTTCATTAGAGATATTAATGAGAAAAACCTGATCAAATTAGTCAAAGTTGACTCAAATGAACAATATGCTAATTTGTTCACCAACGCTTTTGATGAACAAAAATTTAAGTATTTAATTATGGCTATTGGGATGATAAACATTGACTAATTATTTTCTATAATATGTTAAGTCTAATTTGTCTGTTTACAATCTACGTCCTATTACATAAGGTATCTCTTCAAAATTTTAAAGTATAAACTCTTCCGGAGAGAAATTTACCCTCGGAAGAGATTCTTAATCTTCTCCCGAAGGAAAATTCCTCTCATCCACAATTATCTTCCGAACAGGTCTAAGCCTCGGATCACAAATTGATCATCGATCAACTTCATTCGGAAGGATATTTCCTCTTCTCTCAGAAGCATTTTTCTTACTTCGGAAGCAAAATAGTCTTTATGATAAATTTTGCTTCGGAAGCAAAAATTTTATTCGGAAGATAATTAGGATAGAGAAACCTAAAAGTTCTCTCGGAAGCATTTATTGTTGTAAGAATACTTTAAAATTGTAACGGAAACATTTGGGCCCACTCTGCAAAAAGTAAGATTTTATGGAAGATTGTTGGAGTATTTTTAATAAAACATCCTTACTGCCTCTGTCAAATCAGGCCGCATATTATCATTTCACCTTACCGATTTGATCTTCTACCACACTTTTAAAAGTCTCCAACTCTCTTTTCTACTTTCTTCACCATTATAAAAGCCCTAGCTTACTGTTTCCACTATCATCTTCAAACTCGAATTCTCTCCTTCTCAAAATACTCAAACAATGGCTCTAAATCCTCAACATAACCAAATTACTATCCTTGGTTCGTCTGTGGATAGTGATTTTGCTCAAATCATTCAGTTCCTTAGACGGTCTATATAGCATCCCGCTCTCACAATGAACCCTACCATTTACTCTAACCATATGTCCAAATTTTGGACAATTGGTTAGTAAGAAATCATCATCAATGAAAGGGTAATTCGGTCAAGAGTCTGTGGACAAGAGATAGTGGTGAGTGAAACCACCATCAGGGAACACTTGGAACTTCATGATGCTACAGCTCTAACTGAATTCCCAAGACCTAATTTGGAAGATACCTACACTAGAATGGGTTATGGAGGTGATGTAAGAAAGTCCACTGTGTACAAATTCAACTTCTCTTACAACTGGAAGTACTTACTACGCATCATCCTTCATAGTCTGTCTAACAAATCAGGAGGGTGGGATTAAATCCCTTATGAACTAGGCTATCTAGTTCATGGGTTGGTCAAAGGCCTGAGCTTCAACTACTCTAGGTTTGTTTTGAATAATTTGAGGGGAAATCTCATCAAGAATACATTCTGCAAGTATCCTCGCTTTATTCAACACTTCATCAACTGTGAACTAGACCTATACAGACTAGAATATGAAGAACTTCTAGTGGTACCTCAAATGAGGTCGGGTATCTTCCGAATGTTGAAGAAGATATCTACCAACTTCACTGGAAGGTTTACTCCACTGCTTCCAGGTATGCTTGAGCCAGTGGCACCTGGTGAAATCCCTGCTCAAACAGCAGGTGGTGAACCCATACTAGACATCATTACTCTAATACCAAAGGCTTCCGTCCTTTTCAAGCACCTTTACCAGAGACGTTCCAAATGATCCCTTGTTTAATCTACTCTAATTGAACAGGCACCCCTTGTTCAACCCAAAAAGGCTATACTGGAAGATAGGGCTCCCACTCAGCCAGAGGTACAACTTTCCTCTCCCATTGACCACAATATCAGTGTTGAGTCTCCTCAGTCTCAACTTGATGAGCCTATAAGCCAAACCTCAAGCCCTCAGGATGAGCCATAATACTCTCTTGAGCAGCCAAAAAGGGATAGCCACATCATTGGCTCGGAGCCATTAGATGTTGACCTAGGTCCCGGGTCACCAGGTATACCCTCCATATCCTTCACTGACCTTTTAACCCAACCTGATAAGGATTTCATGTTCCCTCAAACCTATGAAGTTGATCTACCACACCACTCTTCAGATCAATAGAGCCAAAGGGAACCTCTGATCTCTGACCCACATTAGCAACCCTTAACTGAGGTGAGTCCCACCGGTGTGCAAGGGACTCATGTAGGCTTAGCTGCCACTACTCAGAGTCTCTTATTGAGCTCTCAGGACAGTGGTAACATAAATGAGACTGAGTCTATGACAATTTTTCCCATTGACATCTCTGAAAGAGAAATTATTGAGCAAAGGAATCGAGGGTGCCAAGAAACCACTACTGGTGATAAGGATGCACATACTAGGTGTGTTGTCTCATCTCTCCATGATTCTTCACATGAAGATGAGGGAAGACTGAAACTCACTATTGAGTACCTACTCTCTAAGGTCTCAAACCTTGAATTCAAGGTTAGGATATTAGAAAACAGGAGTGCCACTCAGTAACTTGAGATTGAAAATCTCAAGGCCAAACTAGTTGAGACACCGATTGAGAAGTCTGTAAAGCATGTACCAACTTAGGTTTCTTTAAGTTCTTGCTCTAGCTCATCTACTTCTCAAAATGAGGCTACAAAAAAGGGGGAGAATGTACGGAAACAAGCTCATGAGGAACATCAAATTCTTGAGGAACCTCAATCTTTGGCTTTTACAACTTTATCCTCCTTATACCCTCCACTAAAGCAATCTACTACTATTTTCCCTCAGCTACCTCCTTTGACTTTTCAAATGGACCCAAGGATGCTCATCAGCCTTCATAACTTTTTCACTCAATTCCTGATGAGCTCCTCACTTGAACAACCATCCCCTGCTGTTGCCATAACCTACTTTAGAACATAAGTGTTTCAAAGGCTCTGTGCACCACCTACCATACAGGTGGAAGTTGGTCAACTTAAGTCATGAACTTCTTTTACCGGAGAAGAAGCAATGATGGTTTGGAACCTGAGATTCACTTTAAAGGGGAATAGGGACTGATGGCCTAACAACTGCCTTATCATCAAACTCTTCCGAAGCATAAATTCAAGCTGCGGAAGTGATTGCTGGATAATCATCTATGTCTGATGAACTGATTCTCAAGCCTCTAAAGTGAACAGTGAGGACTTTCTTGCAACTCCCATCTTTCAACAAGTACCACAAGATCAACCACAATCTTCTCAACCTCAACCTCAGTCTTCTCAATCTCAACCTCAGTCTTCTCAACCTCAACCCTCAAAGCCAGAATCTCCAAAGGAAGAATCTCCTCAGGATTACAAAGGTAAAGGGAAGATGACCGATGAAGAACTTCTTGAGGATGAGAGGTTGAACAACTTAATAAGGAAAAGAAGACTCCAAGCTGAGAAATTGTTGGCTGCAAGTAGCAAAGCAGCACCAACTGCCCAGTAGTCTTTAAATGAAAAGAGAAGGTTGGAGGTGATTGACAGGCTCATCAGCCTGGGAGTAGCAAATGAAGAAATGCTACTACTCCCACTTTATGAGCTTGTAAAGTTGGAAGAAGAAACCTTGCTGCAAAGAGAAAAGGAGAATGTAGCAACGTTAGCTAAAGAGGAGAAGGCAAAGAAGATGAAGGAAGAGGTTAAACAGAAGAAGAGGATGGAGAGGATAGCCTTCTTGTGCTCAAGAGGTTATTCTCAGGAGGAGCTGAGTCTTCATAAAAATGAGATGATCCTACTTCTTGTCAATAGAGAATAGGATCAAATCCAGTAAGGAAAGAAAGAGAACTGCAAGGGAGAAGTTAAATGAGAGAAACAAAAAGGAGGAGGAGGCCAAGCTTACAGCTACCAAGAAACAGAGAGATAAAGCCTGGATGAAGGCTTATCTCTAGGTACATGGCTTCACTGGAAGGAAAGTTGGGCGAATGTCAGAGAAGATCCTACAGTGACATGTCAGTGATATCAAAGTGGACATTCGCTTAGGAAGAAGGAAGGAGGTATCTCAGGAGATACAGAGGATAGAACCCAAACCAGCTCCTAAACTACAACCCACAACAACTGAACCTATACCCTTTTCATTCCCTATCAAAACAAAAACCATCACTAAACGATACACCCCTTAACACACACCATCCACCGTACCCTTGCCATATTCCTCTGCCTCTCAACAACCACTACCACTACGCATCCTACAACCCAAAACCTAATCAATACCCAAACCATCCTCTAAACCATCCTAAACACTGACCTTAGAAGAGATTAGGAAGATCAAAAGAAGACTCATCAGCTGCTCAACTATGAGTAGCATCTCTTATGAGGAAGGATTCATTGTATTAAAATACATTGATGGGTCCTCATGCTCCCTCGCAAGAGATGCCTTCCTTGATCTACCCAAGAGACTCTACACCAATCACTCAATCTCTTAGCCTTAGACTCTAATTCATTAAATAATGAAGAGAAGAAGCTAAGAATAAGATTGGTGAGCCTACCGGACACTAGGAATGGGAATAGACTGCCAAACTTGCCCCTTATTCCTAGAAAGAAAATTATCCAGTGGAGGTTTGATGAACCTTCTTACAACTTCGTTGTGGAGAGGGAGAATGGAGAGGTAAACAGGTTCGAGCCACATCTCTGCTACACTTGACCAGATTTGATATTGCTGAGTTAGTAGAGAGACCATTCACCAATCCCTCTAACTAGATAATAGCTGGTCACATCAGAAGACACATTGACAGCCTTCATCTTGCCGGATTAAACAAAAGGCAAGAACTGAAGAGGAGTTAAAAGTTGAAGAAGGAAGTGTAGTTTTGGTAGCATCAGCCTAGGGGGAGTTTGTTGGATCTATTGAGGCTGGTGCGACGCTTAGAAGAAATCTGTACAACTAAGAGAAGTCTTCCAAAGGCAATGTCGCAACTTCCGAAGCTTACAAGATGATCTTCCGAAGAACTTCCAAAGGATGAACTCAGTCTTAGAGACTTGGAAGTTCCCTTTCCAAAGTAAACACTGAGAAGACAAAGCCTTCCAAAGACAAAGCCTCGGAAGTAGCTATGTCTTCCGAACTATGAATGGTTTGGAAGAACTTATTCTTCCGAAGATATTTTACCTTCAAAAGAATCATAGTATGAAACAGTGGACAATGTATGGTTCGACTAACACTTGGCGCCTACTCTGATTCACTTTAAGATGATTTCCACGTTCATGTGGTTGACCTTACTTTTTGTTCACTATTCACCATTCCTTATTTGGTACAGACTCCACCTTTAGTACGTGACCAAAAGGTAGTCATGGACCTGTCATGACTACCTTATCTTAGATAATACTTTATCTAAGATACCTTACCTCTAGAAATGTAGTATTTGTTTAGTAGTAAGTCCCATCATGTTATCTACGTATAACAAGCTGTAGATAGTAGTATATATAGTCGCTCATTGTAACTTAGTATCCATGCTTCTGCATGAGCCTTGTAATACTTAGTTGTGAGATGATATATACAAGTATCTTAAAAGCCATCTCTTGTGTCCTTTACTTATTATATTATTATCAACTGAGTTCTTGATTTTGCATTCATCAAACGAGTGATATTATCGAGTTTGTGAGAAACACTAAGTGTTGAGAGACTTATGTCGATCCTGGAATTTGGAGCTTAAAACACGATTAATTGAATCAATTAGACACCATCAGGATCATAATTGTACCTAAATCACTTATTGAACATTTGATTAATCTAATTTTAATCAATTTGGTGAAGAATTAGAGGTGAAACAGTCAAGATATCAGAGAAAAAGTTTAGGCAAAAACTTCTGTTTCTTTGCGAAAACAAGGTTTTCGTGCAAAAACTTGAGTTTGTTAGAATAAGTTTGATAAAGGAAGATTTCTTTCGCACGACAACTTAGACTTCTGGCAAAATTCAGTTACAGAACTTTTTTGCGTGAGAACTTGGAGAGTTTCGCGCGAGAACTTAAGGATTTCGCGATAAGTCTACTATTCGCGCGACAACTTTCAGTTTCATGTTTTTCTAAAGTTTTTGATTTTTGACTGAGGAAGATGGCCAATCTTAAACACATTGCTGCTACACTGAATATCGATAATGAGATTGGCACAAGCACCAAGCCACCAAGACTGCTCAGCGAAGAAGACTACCCTGATTGGGCATTTAGGTTTGAGAACCATGTCATTTATATACAACCCCGGATGATGCGATCTATCAAACAAGGTCCATACATTCCGGTATACAAGAATGACAAGGGTGAATT